>VXAD01010107.1:0-257189 GCA_013399195.1 Dicrurus megarhynchus | reverse complement strand
AGGGGTGGGAAGGGCGCTGGAAATTAAAAGTGAAGCACAATTTGAAACTCTGCCTACACCACAGCTTTTATAATCAGCTTGTGACATGCTTGGCACTAAACACTGTTTATGTCCACAATTAATGCAGTTAATACTAGGTTAGTAACTGTGGCAGCCAGCCACGTGCATCGCCTGGCACATGGGTGCCTGCTCCCAGCCCAAGAGGCAGGCTTTGCTCTTCAGTGCACACAGCCAGGCCAGTTCGAGCACATCTGGAGCCAGTTTAACTGGGGCCTCCCTCCAATGCGGCACTCAGCATTGCCAGTGTATTCTTTCACACAAAACGCTATAAAAAGGGGAGAAAGAATTAGGACAAAAATGGGAGTGAGAGAGGATTAAAAAATTGGGAGTGCAAGGCTCTTTCCAATGGAAGCCACCCTGTCGCACTGGGCTTCACAGCCTGCCTGAACAAGACCCAGCAGCAGGGAGCCCCTAACGGGGCCTCCAGAACCAGTTTGACCAGTTCCTGTTTCTCCCATCTCTCCATGCAGTTGGATATCTCAGCGATTCTTACGCACCTGTAGCTGCTGCTAGGCATCTGTTTTCTCCACCCGATGAGGGGCAGTGGCAAGACTGTTCTCGATGAAAAGTGGTTCGCATAAGGGTTGTACACCTACCAATCCTAAGCATGCAATCCCAAGTAAAATTTTCCAAAAAGTTTGTCTCCAGACTGAGTCACCATGTTGCAATGGGAAGATTCTATGAGCTGGTTTGCAAAAATTCATTTGTACTTTTTGGGTGGGAGATGAATTTTGAAACTGAATTTTTACAGAGCTTGAAAGCTCTAGCAAGACTTCTGCATCCAGTTCAGGGCTTCCTTGGGAAATCCAGTATCTTCAAACATTGCATCTATGTCATGGCATACGCCTACGGCCCTGCTCACTAATACACCAGGCACACCAGTTACATGACCTGTTTTTCTTTTGTGGCCACTTACCACTCCAGTGAGAGCAGAATATACGTGCAAATCAGTCATGCATTAAGTAACGTCACTATCATCTGTCACGTGTTTGTTCACTTATCTGTTCCCCAAGGAGAGGAGTGTTTGTTTTGAGATTTTACATGCCCCTAAACATTTATTCCAGTAATGTCAAGGTCAAAGAAAGGTGTTCTTCACTTGCAGTAGGAGCTGGTGTAATCTGAGATAAGGTCCCAGAGGAAAAGAAGCCTACTTCATAGTCATGGCTTGGCCATCGAAAAAAAAAATGCCTTCTGCACAGACACACATAATCCTTCATCTGGAGGGCTACCTCATGCTAGAAGAACATCCCTGTCAACCTTCATCCTATAACCCAGTTCTTCATATAGTATGAAGTGATCTGTCATATCAATTCCCACTTTCCTTGGCATGGTTGCATTAGAGGCAAATTCTGTATCCCATTTCTGCTCTAAACAAGTCCACAAATACTAGAGGCATAGCTTCTTCAGTAATATTTTAATCAAAATTGTTAGTATTCTCTTACTTTTTGCTGAGCAAAAGGGAAAATTCAGCTTGTTTGTTGTTTTGGTTTTGTTTGGGGTTTTTTTAATTAAGCTACAAATTCACTAAAGGAAATTAATACTTCACAGGATACAAAAGAATACAAAAGACCACATGTGTTTGCTGTTACTGTTCTCCAGACTTCTTTCCTTTATTGCATTCTTAGTCACCCGTTACTGCTTTTTCACCTGCTGCAAGCTATAAGCAAGAGGGTAGCAAATACATGGCAACACATGCTGTAAAGTGTGCTATTCTTTCCTGTTGCAAGGTTTTAGAAGTAACTTTAATGCACACACCTCCAAAATGCACCAAGAAACTCAAAATAACTGGCTTTTTACCAGAAAAAAAGCACTGAAAATGATCTTCAGCTGAGACACTTTTCATTTAGACATGCTTAAATACCACAGAATTAACACTGCATATAGACAACAAAAGGGTCATACACTCATCAACAATTAAAAAAATAATCATCTAGCAATGGAAAAATGCAAATGTACAAAAAAGGATTGTGTCCAAACAATGCAAGGATTACGAGGAAAGAAACTTCTACGCCCATTGAAAGGAAATGGCATCCTGTGCAGGGTGCAATCATTGGGTATACTAGAGAGATATTTTATCTCCTAAATTATGAAGAAGGGGGATTAGTTGGAGTCCCTGTTCATTGCTGAGTAAAACTGCTCACCATCTTTTTATCAATGCAAACTTGTGTTTAGGAAGACAGGATAGTGTATGACAAATACTCCCTCTCCCTGCTGTTGAGCTCATTACTATACTAATTCAGGTAGGGACACTTCCCGTGTTTAAAATGTCTGTCCTATGCATTTGCCTGCTGAGGATAATCAGAGTGTGTAATTACGGTGCATAGCCCCAGCTCCTGGGATAGGAAAGGCTTGACCAAAGTCAATGGAGCTAACATTAGTGGGTTTATAAGCAGGATTCCTTGGACTCACTGCTATTCATTATATATTTTAAAACTTCAAAGATGGAAATGCACAAAGCTGAGAATGGACATGGAGCACATCTGGTCTTATCACTGAAATCATTGTGTGTCAATTATCACGTCCATACTAATGAAGTTAGTCAGACACGCTCTTCTATGTGCAGCTGGAGGGCACTGATTGCAGGTGTAGTTCTCTTGGATAACTCCTTCTGGGAAGAAACGTGTGGGAAGCCCTGGTTTCAATACTGTGGTGAAGACTATAGAAATCATTACAATCAATTGGCCGAGAGGTCGTTTTAATTTATAGTTAAACCTAAGAGTAAGTCTGATGCATTTACATGCTCGTAGGGAGCCTTTCTCTCTGCCCAAGTGGCTGCAGCGTACTTCATTTCTTAGCAGCATGTTCAGGAAGAATCAAAGAGTGGGAGAGTGAGCCAAAGGACACCTAGGCAATGGTCAGTGGAAGCAGAATGTAAATGTGGAAGGCAAACATTGCCACCACTCACAGCCAGATATCAGACCCATGAGCAGCTGTCAACCCTCAGAATAAGCACTGCCTGTGGTAGTCAATAAACAGTCAGACCACATTTTACCAGCTGAAAGAGGAAGAAAGGAGAATTTTTCTCACTTTCCATTTCTTCATCCTGTTTCCTCAGATATGCAGGAGTTACGAGAGCAAGGGATCATTACAAGATAGTCTTTGACCCACAAGATAGAATAATTGCCCTGTTAGTTACAGTTGTAACTGCTGTACGCTGTGTGGGGTAGAGCTGACTAAAATGTGTGCCTTCAGTCATTTGTTGACTAACCCAGTCTTTGTGGCCAACTTGTGCACGTTCCACTGCAAATGCTTTTGATAATGCTGCTATAAAGGCTTGTGAATGTCAGTGTAGGAGGGCAAAATATTTTGAGCTGCTCAGCTTCACTTTATAAATATTTTTGGAAGCCACCAGTGTGAAATGCTCCATTCACATTCAGCACTGAAAAAAATAATGGCTTCTTCTAAAACAAAGACAC
Source organism: Dicrurus megarhynchus (assembly GCA_013399195.1). Lineage (NCBI taxonomy): Eukaryota > Metazoa > Chordata > Aves > Passeriformes > Dicruridae > Dicrurus > Dicrurus megarhynchus. Next base: position 253,713 of record VXAD01010107.1, on the reverse strand, counting down.
ATCTGTCAGTGCAGTAGAGTATATGAATTTACATAATCTGCAGCACAGAAAAAGTACTTTCTCAAACAAATTAAGTCAAAGCAGGCAGAGAAAGAACAGCATGAAGCTCTCTATGCAATGTCAACAATAATTAACAGAGTACTTTATAGTCTGCCAGTGCTTCCCGTGAATAAGGTACTCTCAGACATTTGGTATGAACAGGCTGCCCTCCTGTTTCTCTGCTGCAACCCAAAGCTGCAAATCTTCGCTTTTACTGGCTAGCCTATTATTAACTTTTAAAATTTTGTATGCCGCCCAACAATTCCCCTTAGAAGGACAAAGGGCAGAGGGCATGAAGACACTGTTGCAACTGCTGCAGGGATTCATGGAGTTTGCTTTTCCGTGTCATATTGGAAAATTCAGGGAATTTGCTTCATTCTCAGATGCATCAAAATAAATAAAACCAAACAAACAAAAACCAAACAAACACAAACACATTGCACCATGCACAGAACTTGTTAATCCCTTTATTCCTCAGTTTCCCTGTTGATACCTTGGGAGAAGGCAGCTTTCTTGTTTCCCTCATATATGCATAAAACATTTGGAAGTTTTCTTCAACTCCTACTGATTCTCCAGAGACAGACTGAGGACATTTTGAATCATGGTGTCTCTTCTCTTAGGCTGCCCGGGCAGAACTGATGTGAGCCTGCTTTTGCACAGCATTGTATTGCTCCTGTACCTCTGAATAAATCACACTTTGCATATACTTACAGATTAGATTTCCAGTATTGCCACAGAATGGGACACTCCTGACATCTTTCTCTCTTTACAAATGGTAAAACTGCAGCCTTGTCTAGAGCAGAGGGATTTCCACAAGTTTTTTCCTTCTAGACTGATTTTGACTGATTTCTTCCATGTGTAAGAGTGCTCAGAAGGTTGTCAGGGAGACAACTGTTGACACAGCTTTACCCTGGTATTTGAAGGGCTTGGGCAGTTGAGTGCTTTTCAGCAGATTGTGCATTCGTGCAGATGCAAGCACACTGGCAGACTACAGACCTGACTTTTTCATTTGCCAGTCTGAGCTCACAAGAAAGCACTACCTCCAGACTACAGCTGTGAGAGGAAGCCAGCATACCTCAGCTCGTGTTATTAGTTTGAGCAACAGAAAAAACCTGGTGACCAAAAGTCAAGTGCAGTCAGTGTGAGACACAGGACTTATTTGGAAGGTTGGCGTGCACTGTGTACATTGCTGCTAGTACCTCAGCTGGTTGTTTAAACTCATCCAGGCCAATATAAAACACTGTAATAATGCTTCTCTGATGCCAGCATCCTTTGTAGAGTACAGCCCTGAGACCAGAAATTCCCATCAGCCTGCAGTCTGTGTCATTGCCTCCAGCTCCTCTGTGGATCTCAGTGCTTTCTTCCTTTGCCTCCTGCAAGCTGTGACCAAAATTAAATCAAAAAGCAGCCATCACGTTCCCTGAATTGGTGTAAAGGTTAAAAACAAGCATAATAAACTTTGCACTGACTGTGGCTAATTAGCACACAGGCAATCATTTATGATTAAGCCATGCAAAATGTTTGTTATTAGCACAAGAGCTGAACGCTACACTACACAGCAAAGGTCCAGGACACAGAGAAGTTAAGTAACTTCCTCAGTTTGATGCAGCAATTCAGTGACAGAGGTAGAAATAGGCCACTCAGTTTTCTCTCTCAAAACAGGTCTAATCTCTAGATCATACTTTGATCTCCCTTTAGCAGCAGAAAATAAAACCCTCTCTGTTCATGGTATAAGTCTTTACAGAAATTACTTTCAAGTTACAGACTCACCATTATCACATCACTGCAAGATCAAACAAAGAGGGGGGCAGTAGGACAGGAAAAGAAGGGTTACTTTGTGTCATTTACTTCTACAGTCTACTCAACAAAGCCAAAGAGGAAAAACATTTTTTTTTTCAGACAGATGTCTTTTACAGCACATCAAACACTTCTCATGGGCGTATGTCAGAGACATTTTACTACAAAGGCTTTGTCCTTTGCATTCACAGCAGCCCGGATGTTTATCAGGATTTTCCATTCCCTAAATTCAAGATCACATTGGGATCTGCATTAAGATGGCAGCAGAAGTACATCAACAAAGTCCAAAGTACAAAACTCTTTGTAAAAAGAAAGCACTAGCGGAACTTGTTCCTGCGCTAAGGCTGTGGTGGGGGAGCTCCTATCATCTCTAAAGGAATGTCTGGAGAAGGAAACAGCCTATTTTCAATGTCCTGGCTTGGAGAAAGTCAGTATGAGGGAACAATTGTCTTTCCTAATGGATTTACTTCTAGTAAATGTTTAAGTCCTCCATGCAAAGCATGTGGCTGCAATATCATGAAGACAACATCCCATTATTTACTACATAACATCTCATGCGCATATTGTGCTCTCAGTGTGCCTGCAGCAATCCTATGATTTGTTTATTCGTAAGTGCAGTTTGTAATTCTTTAAATTATCTAGCACAACAAAAAGCATTACACACAGAGACAAACTAGATTTAACATTGCTACATACTCTTCCTCTCCTAGGCCAAGACTCAACAGCATCTTGCATTTCGTCTCTCCTCACCCCATGCTCTGGTGTGCATAATCTCAGTCCACAAATTACTACAGGACCCTTTGAAAAACTCTTGTATCCTTCCCGGGTGAGGTGTTCTTTCTAGGAACAAACCAGTCACTGAGTGTTGTTCTAAGGCAGTACTCCCAGTCTCTCTGACAGCAGAACGGCACAGTAGAGGATGGCGCGTGCTCCCCCAGCAAGCTGCTGGATCTGCTCCACCCCCTGAGAATGGTCATGCCTGAAGGTTTCAAATCACCAAGAGACATCAGCAACAGTAGAAGCGTCTGTCCCCAAACACAATACTTCACTCTTTTCACTTAGGATGACACTGAGCTCCCACAAGACATTCTGTTCCCTGACACCACCATAGATTTAAATGCTTCACTTGGGAGGAAATTTCATTGTAAGCCAGAAGGACAGCATGCTCCAACACTTATTGCAGAAAAAGAGGATAGGCAGAAATAGCAGAGATGTCTGAGATCCCTGCTTTTGCTTCTGTTTGGAATACAAAAATCTCACAATTCTTCTCTATGCCAATTCTCTTGTAGATTGAAGTAACTCTTTTCCAGTTTTAGTGATCCTAGTTTCTCAAGAAGGCAAGACATCGGGTAATCCTATACTTTACTGTGTGCCTACCATCACTGCTACTGTGTAGTCTCACACAGCATTTGTGCATTGCCCTTGCATTCTCCAGCAAGGAACAAACAGACCCATCCATCAGGCTCCAGCAAATGTGTATCTGCAGAGAAGGGAACCCATGTCTGTTACTGGTAGCAGTAACTCCTCCCCCCGTGAGTCTGAACAGCCTCTCTCTCCAGGTTAAACCTCTCAGAGCTGTGAGTGAATGGATGTGCCGCCCCAAAACTCCCACCTCTCAGACAGTGGGTAAGCTTCTGGCAGCTCTTCCTCTTTAAAATGGGCTGGGGAAAAGCAGCATGCAATTTTCTGGCAGCAACACTGGAACAGTAAAACTAATGAGTCCCCACAGCTATTCCCACCTGTTCTTAGAGCAATATATATATTGGATATATACCCACCCATGAGTCTATCTATGATGCTAACTCAAACTATAAAAAAAACCCCAAAAGCAACCCAACCCAGACCCCAGACTTTCCTGCACAGGAAAAAGGGTGTAAAAGAGCAGGTGGAAATTTCACCTGTTTTCACATCTTGCTTAAGTTGGGCCTAAGCTCCTTCCATAGAAGGGAATAAAAGCAGGACAGATGTGTCAGCAGCAGCATCAACCCAAGGGTGATACTCACCAGAAATACTGTAATACATGAATATGGAGCAAGACTAGGGTGAGTCAGCAGAAGATGTTTGTCTTCTATGCAGAGTCCTGAAATTTGGCTCTCTGTTACAGGAAATTACACTAATACTGAATCACAGTTCTGTACACATCATCGTCCTGTACAGATGTTTTCCATGGTGAGGAAGTTGTTGTTAGGTAGGTTTTATAATTTTATGCAATAATTTCATTTTTAAATGTGTCCTAGAGCATCCAGTTTTCCTTGTGCAGGAAAGTATCTGCAGTATTTATGATTTCTATTCTCTCCAGTAAAAACTCTGACCAAGACAGTCCAAGAAGAGATGCAACAACCCTTCCATATTCTACCTGGAAAAGACAAATAATTTGCAACTATTCCCTAACAAAACATACAGAAGAGAAGATGAAAGACCTGAAAAGGATCAGTGGAATGCTCATAAAACGAAGATTTATCTCATGACAAATGCACTAGGATTGCCTGGGATTTTTTCTGAGTTATTTTTAATTTTTTCCATATAATTTTTCTGTTAGTGGGCATATTTTCAGAAGGAATATACTAATTCAAAAGTGCTTCTATTATGATTAGAATAGCCAAGCTTTCCGTGCTCCAGAAACTTAAAAATATTTGGGAAATTACTGTTGAAAAAGTCCTGAAGATTTTAGAGGTTGACAGGTTGTTAACTCAAACTCATCTGTAGCAAAACATGTTTAAAATTTATTTCTTTTAATAGCTATTAAATGTTGAAAGTGCAGTAAAGGAGATATGCTGATAACAGAAAAATCATCCCTTTTGCAAATAATAAGAGTAATGAGGCATTATTGCACAAAGGGAAAAAGAAGAAAAGCATTTCATCCTTGATACTCTTTCCCCTTAGACAATACGGCCTTTGGCAAACTGTGATGTTATCCAGGTCTTTAAATAGTGAAATTTCCAAACAAAAGATCGTGTAAAAAAGATTTGAAGAAGCTATATTTATAATTAATGATGGAACTTGGAAGAAGCCCAACAATGAAAGCAATTCTTGTTTTCTAACCTGCAGAACAAGCTTTCTATAAACACACACAGTGAAGATTTTCCCAGTAATGAAGCAAAGTGATGAAGTAAAACAGGGTACACATACTATGCTTGAAAATGTTTCAGACTTTCAGATATACTCTACCAAGATGTGAGCTATCTGTCACAGATACATTTGGGATGTAACATCAGTGGAAGTCTGTGGATACAACCTTGCTGCTACATCAATACGACTCCATGTTTCCCAAATTATTCTGCTTCCTTTCACAGCTACTTCTGGGTGGAAACATTTCTACTATCTTTTCAGTAGCCCATAAGTCAGCATTGCATAGAGTAGCTGAATTGCAGTTGTTTCAGTGTTTAGTGTTTCGTTCTCCTGGTGTGTGCTGTTTTTATATATTCAGTGCTAGTTCTCAGACTGAGGCTTAAGCCTAACTACAGGGGGGAAAGGAAGGGGTGGTTTGGTCTTTGCAAAAGCCAAACCAAAGCTGTTTCAGTTCCAGGTCCCATTTTTTCTGAACCCTGAAAGTTAAAGCGGGGATGGTTTGGATAAGTGCTTCTAATTCTAGCATACCCCTATTTAAAACAAGAGGGAGGATGTGTTTTAAAAAAGCTAAAACTAGTATGGTCTGGAATGAAGTCTCTGAAGACATTTAGGGAGGATTCAGATAAACAATTCCATTCCTCTCCCCACCCCTTATATCTCTCATTAATTTTTATCCTATCCCTTCCTTGCTTTCTATCTTTCAGTTATTGTTTGCTTCCCCTCAATTTCCAATGGAGCTTGAAATTAGATTTCCTTTACCTCCTTGTTAGTGAACAAAGCTCTGAACCACACATTTTGGTGAAAGTCAACTCCCAGACTGAGTCACTGACTTATCTTCCACCTCCGTACCTGAAGTGGCAGAAACCGCACAAAAGAAATTACTGAGTATGCCTGTGTCCATCTCACACCATCATTATTTGATTGTTGGAAAGATAACTCGGAGTTTAGTTGGACAGAAATAGAACCACCCAATTGTAATGGTTTTAGTCTCCATTTATGACAGCAGAAATTGGGCCACACTGTTACTCAAGATAGAAACAGCACTCATTGTCACAATTTATAACTTCATCAGGAGTTAATTTGGGAACAGCAAGCTGGCAGCAATAATTCATACATTGCTGCAAACTGTATTTTCATAATTTCTGTTGATACTGGCAAAGTGCTTGTTTTGGCTTTCTGCATGTTGCAGTCATTAGTATAATATAACATAGCCACTCAGATATATTTAGGGGAAGGTCATTTTTATACAAATTATTATGTACTGGGAAGTTAAATAAACAAGCAAGTTAAAGACATCAACAATCCCACTCCTTGATCCATGCCAAAGTGAATTTTAAACACTAGTTGGTTCAATTGGAGGAAAAGTCAAGCAGTGATTATGTCAGTTTGAAGAGAGAGGACATTGCATTTCCTTTTGTTTGAGGACTCACCTGGAATGATACTCCTTGAAAATGGCTAAATATATCTATAAAGCTAGAGGTGTTCAAAGACAAGCTAGAACACACTTGGTTCCTATACTGTTAGCAAGATTACTCACCCTGTTCGTAAAATGAAGATTTCCTATTGAGATTTCACTGAGCAGAAAGTACAGTATCCTGGCTATTTATTAACAGCTCTTTGGAATGCATTTCCAAGGCACAAAAGGACACTGACCTTGAAAATAGTATTTGGGTGGAAGTAAATGTCCATGGTTTTCATTTTGCAAGTTTGTAATCATAAAAGTTACAAAAAATCTCACTTTTGAGAAGTACTCATCTTTTACGCTCATTAGATTGCAATCCAGCGATGACTGAACATGATATTTAAACAGTAGTGTTTTTGCCAATGAGTTGCATGATCAACACGAACTGCTAATGTTTTCTATTCTAAACCTTCTCAAAATGTCAAGTGTTCTTGTCAGCTGAGTGGAAGTGGCATAAAAGTAACTTTTGAAGTTGTTGTTGATGAGATACCCTTGGGAAACTCAGTATATATACTGAAATGATATTCACAATATTCTCTAATCTCCCCTGCTGCAAAAGAAATAGGCTCCCAGCTCACATTTCCATTGATGGTAATGTAGCACAGTCTGGGTCTTCCTTCCAAAAAAGACACTGAGCATTCTCGAATAACACAGGTCTAGCGTTCTGAATTTTCTCAAGTGGTAAGAAAATAAAAACCTAAAATAAAGATATTCCTTTTGAAAACATAGACCTGGTAACTAACTCTGTTACAACCCTCATAATAGCAGCACTGTTAATTTTTATATTCCTTTTTACACAGCAGATCACCAGAACAGCAAAAAAAATTCACAGTTGTCTGAGTCACCCTGGCTATAGCAGATTCACTGTTTCTTCAGTCCCAGTTTCTTCTGGGCCTTAAAACATCAGAGAAAGGTAGGAAAACTGGTGCATTACCTAAGGTCCTTTCCCAAGGACCTTGCCTGGGCTCACTCCCTGCTACTCATGGTTATGGTGTGAGAACCTGTACAAGCCATACAGAGCTATTTCCAATAACAAACTGAGGCACAACTTTGATGTGCCTGTCCAGAGGTCTTGCAGCCTCAGTCAGGTGCCTCCAGAGCTTGATTGACTCTTGCAGTGCGCAGTTGCTATCACCCTATTGCAGCAGGAAGAACCATGGGTTTCTAGGTTTTTGGCCCAAACCAGTGCTGATGATGTTTCTTACACCTTTTACAGCAAAAGCCATGAACTAGTTTGCTTCTAAAGTTATGATGAAGTCAAGATCATCACCGACCCTGTATTTCCTGTGCCATGGGTTTCACGTGTTGCAGAATGTCAAGATCAGGTGTTTTTTGGAGTCCCATTTTTGACTACCAAACACAATTTTTTACCCAAAACTCTAGTTAGACAGGTGGAACTTTATGGACTATGAGCACAGGGACTCACACTTGTGGTCAGTGTTTGGTACTTAATCACACATCACACAGTCACAGAATGGGTCTGGTTGGAAGGCACCCCAGCAGGTCATCTGGCCCAACTTCTCTGCTCAAGAAGGGTCATCCTAGAGCACATGGCACAGGATTGTGTCCAGATGGTTCTTGAATATATGGTTCTTTTCCTCAGAAGGTGCTGAAATGCCCTAAAGTCTCTGTTTACTTGTTGAAAGGCAGACTAGTATTTTAATGCTGTTGTTCCAGGCACAAGTGTCTGATTGCAGTAATAAATAGTATTTTGGACAGGGAAACTTAGTTTTCAGTTTTAGCACACCACAGCAACTACAGCGGTGCAAAGCATAAGTATTTACAAAGACGAGCTTTCGTACATGGCACTTCATGGGTAAAGTGAAAATAAGCATAAAAATCTAAAAGCAGGGTAGAATTTGGCATGTATTTTTATTTTATCTGATTTTGTATCTGCATTTTTTCACTTGACCTGTAGCAACCATTAGCTAGGATATCAGTTCCATTAAATAAACATTTCAGAATTTGAGTGCTTTCAAATTGCTAACTGCTCATTTAGTAACACTTGGTGATGATGTCTCTATAGCAAGTAGTTCATGTCTAAACTGGCTTTCACACTGCTGAAATGTAAAAGTTCAAGCATGCTGGTAGAACAAGTTGGCCTCCTAAGAACATTTCAGGGTCATTTCACATGTTTGATTGCATCTGGTCTTGTAACTATGTTATGACACTGCTGGATCTAAAAGCCTGTTTTCACCCAGGTAATACACAGTACTGCAGCCTCATTTGCATTGCATTCACAAACTTAGCGAGTGGGTTGAAAAATACACAGGGATACTCAGCAGCTAGGTTAACCCACATCCAGAGACATCCAGAATGTGGGTTACGTTCAGGTAGAAGAGTACAGCTGCCACATCCAGGTCAATGAGATGCATCTGGGTTCTCAGCCCATCCTTGCCTCAGCTGGCTTCCTCTGTAAACCAGGCAACTGGGCCAGTTGGCGATGCTGCTTAGCAGCTCACCCTGCAAGCAGGGCACTTTCACTGTTAGCCCCAACTGCTTATACAGCCTTGACAATTGTAAAACCTGGCATTTTGCAATATCAACTCACTGCCATGAAGTATGAAATTAATCTTTAGGACATCACATAAGGTAGGAGCTTTCTTAATTGGTAACAAGGATCACAAACTCCTCAACAAGTACACAGCCATAAATGCAGCAAAAAACATCCTACCAGTATTAATTTTTAACTGAAACATCAGAAGCCAGGGGGCCGATTAGAAGCAAGAGGCTACTGATTTTTGTATGAAGTAATAGTAACTTTAATGCTTATAATTTTCAGGTGATTTATTTAATCTTCACACACACCCACAATGAAGGAAGGCAAAACAATTCTGTCTGTGCTGCATGGCGATGACGAGGCAGCAAGAATACAGAATCTGCCCAAGGCCAGCATGAGGAGCCTGGAATGCCTGGCTGCCAGCCCCATTCTCAAAATACATCATTCCTTTCTAGAGGCAGCAGCTGTTTGTTCTCTGACACTTATAGAGCATCTAAGATTATTTCCATTGAAGTTAATAATCTGTGCAGTTCAGTGAGAACAAAATTGGGTCATAGATGTTTAAACTGGTCCAGTTTCACTGAAGACTCCTGGTAAACTCATGGTTACACACAACTCTGTAATTATCATGTTCAGTTTGGGAAGCTGACCGGCACATGTGGAAGGCTGGGGCAATAACACAAAAGCTGTGCACTCAGCTCTTTGTTCTGCCACAAGCGTGGCCAGTCTTCTGGCCAGGGCAAGCTGAGGTTGCATGCACTCTGTGTATCCTCCTATGTCATCACTAGAGGTGTGTACCTTCTGCAAGGAAAATCCAAACATTTCCCCAGCCCATGACCAGAGATGTGAAGGCACGATACCTTGGGCAAAAGGGCTTCCTCTAGGATATATGGGCATCCATCTGCATTTCGGTTGTGTGATTGACTTGCCCATCCCATGACAAAGGGGGCATTGTGGGGTCCTAAGGCAAGTGGCTGAAAAGGGGGTATAGACAGGAGAATTGTCCCAGCAAAGCAGGATCCAGATTTGAAGCTGCAGGTAGGATGTCCTTGTTATGCTCTAGTCTCTTTGTGAGACCTTGGGCAAAACATGAACATTTCAACTTTTTTCCACAACAAAGCTAAGGATATTAATTTTTTTCTAATGCTATGTTCACCAAAATTTGATAGTTTTAAAGCAGCAGAATTGCATTGAAGCTGGTGGACGTTATCTCGTGACTGCAAGAAAGCGCTTCTGACTTCCACTGAGTTCCTGCACAGGCAGGACACAGAAGCCAGGAGCCACTGACATTATATATCAGGAACAGTAACATTTAAATTATCATGTTAATTTCCACTGAAGAAATTAGTCCTTTTTTTTTTTTTTTGAGCAGTGGTAGGCAGAGTGAAAATGGATGTTAATCTGACTGCTTATTACAAACTTTCTCCTGCTTTTTGTACCAGATTTGGCCCTTACTATATGTCCAGAAGGCATACTGAGACACTACAGGCATTTCACTGGGGCAATCCTGAGTTGCTGTGTAGTAGTTTGGACATCCTTACTGTCACTGAAAAAATGCAGGTACCATGAAAGGATAATTAAGCCCACCTAAGAATCCCAAAGTGTGTCAAACAGCTAACACTGAATCTTGTGTAATAACCTACAATTAGCATGTAATGCCCAAGGCATTTGCACATTGACAACATGGTTTAATCCAGTAATAAAGTAGGCTAAAATGATTATTATAGCTAATAGTATTTTTAACAGAAGTGAAGCTACAGAAAAGAAGCTACAGAAACATATTGATTTCAGCTGCGCCTCCCTGACAAGTCTGTATAGATTTTGTTATTTATGGTCCATTTTTTCAAAAAGGACCCAAGGCAAATGTAGAAATCCCTGGTTGTATGAAATGGATGGTTGTGCATCAAAATGAGGGATTTGCATGTTTAACTGCCCATATTTGTATCCTCCTATCCAGTTTGCATATGCAAAGGCGAAGATTGTTATATTTATCAGTGCATAAATGAAAGAAGAGATAAATGACCTGGTTTGCAGAGGTGCTGAGCACATGCAGTTTCCATTTATTTCAACTGGAGTGTGAAAAACAGGCCCTAAGTGACTGGCTCAAGCTCACACAATGCATGATTGTCAGTGCCAGGAAGAAAACCCAGAAATCCTTCCAGTCTAATCCTCCCAGTCTAAATCCTCCCCAGTCTAAACTCTACACACAGTCTCTCCAAGAAATAAGAAAAAAAAGAAATAAAAAATCTGTACAATAGCCTGACCACACTCTTATTCCTATCTCAATTTGCTAAGAGAATAAAAGAAATAGAACATGAAAAACTCCTGCATAATCTTTAATGACTAGCAAATAATGCCAAGTAGGGCAAGTAAATATGTGTGAAGCATTGCTCACACACCCATCAACTTGCATGTGTGTCACAGATGGTTTTAGTGAAGAGCCAAAAAGAGGAGAGAAAGGAAAAGGAAAACAAGTCCAGATAAAGAGTAATCTAGAAAGAGAGACAAAGACATCCTGTATTATTAAAAAAAATTGCTTAAAAATGCTACAAAAACTAATGATAAAAAAAAAAGCACTATTCCCTCTCCTTGATAACATGTAGGCTAATCTCTACATAAATAGAAATAACAGCCCTTTGAAATGGCAATGATTTGCTTGGAAAACATTCATTAAAAACGTCCTGCAATTATTGACTCTATCATTATTTCTTGGCAGCAGCTGAGTCTCACTGCATCTTGTGTTGTTTTTCCAATGAAAAGCAGAGCATTGTTTGGGAAAAAAACCCACAAAAACAGAAACAAAAAAAAAAATCAGACCAAAAAAACCCCACAAGGACATTGCATTTGAAATATGTGCTTGGTGACATGGAGCTGATTGCCCAAAGGAATCAGGATACATATATTTGTATTATTGTACACGTGAGTAGCTTGAATCATGTACTGCTCGCTCTCTTTGTTTGGATTATGCAGCTTGGCTGGGCAGCCATCCAAAAAATTCACATTAAATTCTAGCTATATTCAGCACAAAAGTCATCTAGCATCAGAGGATCAAAGTTACATCAACCAACAAGCACTAAGGAATTGATAAGCCACTAAAATTAGGTCATCTCCTAGCAGCTGCTTTTGATGGATGAAGTAGAATTTAGCCTCAGGTTTTCTATTTAAAGATCTGTTACAGCATCTTTTCCTGCAGCTACAATGAGAACACAACAAAGTATAATGCTTCTGATTAAATGTTTAATCATTACTCTTTACTCTTCTGATTGTTTCTGCCATGGCACAGATTTACTGCACATACTATTTGCAGCTTTCCTAGCCCTTTTTAAACTGACATTAAAACAGTCAGGATTTTTAATTCCTTAGTTGAAAAACCTAATAAATTATTTTTTAAAAATGTGGATAAAAATCTTCCAATGCTGTTTACTTGCCATACTTAAAGAGACAGACTATCATTTACTGGAACTGAAAATGAGAATCCAAGCAATTATCCCACCACTTTGCCCACTGGAAGAATCACTGGGAACTGTACGAATACAAAAGTACACATCTGCGCATAAGTACATGTGGGGCTAAGGAAATTCTCATGTTTTTATGATTTTATTTGTGGCTACTTTTTGGGAAATGATCTCATTAATCTCATTAATATAATTAACACATGCTTTTAAAGGTACTAGCTAGTGCACTAAGCTATCTTTGGTCATTAGCAACTGGCATTATAATTGCTAAAGTACAACATATGCCATACCAAGACATGCTTGTGGTATCAGGGTAATACAAATAGTGCCATCATTATCATCATTAGCATCAAAACCATGACACAGCTTTAGAAGAGAGTTCAAAAGGAAACAAAAAAAACCTGAATTAGTTTCAAATGCATACAACCTGCCCTTGACCTGTTCAGAAGGTTGGCTAGCTGCAGCCCGTGTAAAACACTGTTGTGTCATCATTTCATAAATGAAGCTAATGCAGGACTTCATTGTCAGGGTTTTCCATACAACATCTCTCCTATCTGTTAAAATCACTAGAATCTTATTTAAATAACCTTGAGAAACAGGAAGGGAAAAGAAACTACATCAGTCCAACAGAAAAGATGAAGTAAATAGTCATCTGCCTTTTCAAGTGAAAAAATGATGGGGGAGAAAGACTGAAAAATATAGTACATGACAATGCCACATAAGACACATAACTTTGTACAAATGACAGACACATGCATGCTGCTCTATAGCAGTCATCCTCTGTGTTCCCTTCTGCCAGCCTTGTAAGTGGGCTGTTGCTGGGTAAGAGTTGTAAGAGGTTGAAACTTGCTGTCGTTTCCATTCCAAATTTGGTGTGCCCAGTCTTTATTACTTGCGAAAGCAACATTATGCACTGTAATTCAAAGCCTAGATCTAGCTTTTTCCAGCTACATACCTCTTCTTCAACAGAAAACCTAAACTGGGGTGGGGAGAGGCGGGGAATGTGTAATAATATGTCTGGAGTAGGCAACACATCTGAAACCTTTTCTTTGCAAGGAAGAATCTTTATGAGAATAATGTAAATGAGTTTAATTTATCACTTCTGCTTAGTACTGTATTCTGCTTGGATCTCAAGCTAATCAGCTTTGTCTTTTGCTTGGGGCCTCAGAGAAAAAGCCAGCCAGGGAACCAGCTTGTAGGTGCCTAACTGGCTCATGGAGTAGGACATCTGGTGAGATGGGGATGCTTTGATGCCACATAAATTTCTGAAAACCTCAGCTGAAGGCTGTCTGTCATAACATCTGCTGTCTTACTGTGCTATGACCATGCTATGCATTGAGCATATCTGATATTACACTATGTAAATCTTGGGATTTCGGTTTTGACTGGCCTAAAGTAGAAATAGGACAAAAGTGCCTCTTCTGCGCTCTAGCTGGCTTCCTTGGCCTATCTTAGCATTAACATCCTTTCTGTTCATTTGTTTACTAACAGTTACCTCATCACCTCCTAATAACAGTGTGCTTAAGGCAAAACTGGCCAAAGATGCCAGAATGCAACAAGAGTTTGCTTATTTTGTGATATTGCATCTCTGCATCAATCTAGGCAAATAAACACCAAGTCCTCTATTGTTAAACAAAATACCCAACCCTTTTCCCATGGAATAAAACCACGTATTTTCACTAGGTCCACAAAGTTTGTTTAACTGAGGACAGAAAAGAAGAATAACATTTGCAGGAGAAACTGTATTATCCTGGTAACCTTTTGTGGCAGTGGATCTCATTTAACATTAAAACAATTACTGAATATTTCCTTCTTTCAAATTATTCTTATTCTTGACAGTGACAAACACTCATAAATGACAGTGGGAGTTTAGTATACATATTATACTGAGTCTGATGCTAATCTCAATGCAATGTAACATTACTTAACCCATGACCATAAACTAAAACTTGATTGTTCCAAAATGACCTGAGGCACTTTTGAAAAATCCAATGGGCCAATTTATAATTTGACACTTTGAAAAATTACTTTTCAAATTATTATTTGTTTCAAAAACTCTTTCTTTTACCTGTTTCTTCTCCTAGGGTATTTTGCTTCAACGAATCATGTGTGATCAGAATTTGGGGATAATCCAAGAAGGAAGAATAGCTGCCCTTCACTTTTGTGCCATTACCAGTTTTATCAACTGTCAATATCCATGAAAAGATAAATGGAGATAGAAATAAAACACCAAGAAAAAAAAATATAAGAAAAGAAGTCAGTACAGTAGTTTCTCATATTTAGGGCATTTGCTTGGTATACTACAGTTTCTAGTTTTGATAAAATGCTGTGTTTTTAAATATCAGATTTATCATTGTGATTGCGAGAAACTGTACTTTGTTAAAAATAATGGGAGGAATGATTGAAAACAGATCAAATCACATTATTATGAGCTGTAGTTCTATTCACCAGGTATGAAAGCTCTAGCAGTTGTAGCTCTTCTTGCTTGCCCACACATGGTTGCTATGCATTATGTTCCAAAACACAAATGCACAAACCTGCTGGCAAGAGTCAGTAAGAGGAGGAGAATTGTGGTTTTAGATGTCCTTCTTAGATGAGAGGACCTGCTTCTTTTAGGTCTCTTTGCCTCTGCCTATGTCAGAAGAGTTGTGCCATCCTATCTGTGTCTTCCTGGAAGGGCAATATGTCCTATTTCCACTTAAAGGTTGAGGGTTTGGCAAGGAACGTTCTGATCTTCTAAGAGTGAACAAACATTGTGCAAGATCTCATTACAGAGATCCCAAGTTGCCAGCCTAAAATGCTTTACCAGGCAATCACTATTTCCTGGGTATGCTTATGAACCACAAGGAGCTTGATACTTATGCAGCTTGCAGTATGCTATGCATATCAAAACCAGCTACAAGACAGAAAAAGTGTTTACAGAAGAAAAGGTTGGTACACACTGACACATTTTGATGGGTCACTAGTCTAAAGAAGCCAAAGCAAAGATTAAGCTGACAGTATGAGCTTTGGTTTGTAGTCATGTGTGCTGAGGAACCAGCTGTGCCAGCTGTCTTTCAGAAAGTATTCTTGTTGTTTTCCATACCCATGAACTGCACTGGAGAAGAAAACTGTGAAAAGAAAAATTAGACTCACAAAATCAAGCCCTTGAATCTGGGTGAATTAAGCAATAGGATTAAGGTTTTTCTCTGCCTCTTAATTGAGCCCCCCCCTCCCCCACCATGCTCCCCAAGCTCAGTTCTCATGGCCAGGTTCAGTTACACATCTCATAACTATAGATAAGTACATAATATAAAACATGGCCAGATATTCTTCTGCTGGAACCTTGCCTTCTTTCAGTGAAGAGGTAGTTACTCAATACTTATGTTTATCCTACTCACCCAGCCTGAGATCTCAGGTGTCATTGGCTGCATGCTATTTAAACCCTACAAGCAAAATAGAACTTTACTTTTTCTCGGGCTTTTATCTGGCTTCTACATCATAATATGTTTCCTGTTTTGGGGTTTTTTTTCCCTTTAAATAAACCTGAATACACTTACTAAAAGTGTGATGTCATTACTAGCATTTTTAGATGCACAAAAAGATGAGTTTCGGTGAGAAAGAAGTTAAATTTGTCTATACTGTAAGCTAATTTGTGTGGCCAGTTTGAGTTGCCAGCTACAATTCTCAGTACTCGAGAGCACTCTATATCTGCTGAATATGATTCTCACTGTCATCAGTTTCTGCTGTGAGGATTTATTATTTCTGCATATCAGATCAACACCTCTAAACATGGATATTCCTAAATCAAGAACCTACTGTTCTTCCTCAGCCATCCAGGATCCTTATCTTCACCTGCTATTCCTCACCCTTTCACTGACTGCATTGCACCAAAGCTGCCATCTTCCCCCTCCTACCAGGTCAGTAAGATTTGGATTGCAGCAAGGGCAGCATCTTTACTCTTGAGTCTAGTATTTAGCTCCAGATAACTGCTGACACCAGCAATTTCAAGGGAAATTTGCAATGAAAAGTCTCTCCTCACGTTTGTGTATGTGCAGGCATGTGTGTGTAGCAGAGGTGACAGAAGTAGAAAATTATCATTTTCCCTTATGTCTATCTAGTATCTTGTCTAAAACCCTTTGATCACATCTCCTTTTCTATCCTGCAGCTTGTTGCTGAAGCTGTAGAACCCAGTTTGGGGTGCTCTACCCCTTTAACCTTTCCCCCACTGCTTCCACAGAGGTTTGGGCTGGGGTTGCTTATCTAGGGCCAAGAGTCATAATTGTAAGGGGTTTAAAAGGTATAGTAAGAATAACATGAACAAAAACAAACAAAAAAAAGAATGTTCACTGAATAAAAAGGAAAGAATTATAACACTCAGGAATTTACTTAAATCCAGACCAGGCTTCTAAGTGCAATGGTGGAAGACCTACATCTCAGAGCTGTGAAATCAGGTGGACAAAACCCATTTCATGTGTGTTTGTAGGAGATGTTTTGAACACATTGTACCAGACCTTTTCTGGCTAAGATTCCTAGAATTAAAGCTTACTCTTGTGATGCTGCCAGCAGCCTGTGTAAGCTTTGCCTAGATGCAGTGGTCAAGAAAGGTACATTCACAGCTATATCAAGGCCTTTCCAACTTACTTGCAATAGCAGTATAATGAATATACGAAATATTTTACTTCCCTTTTCCTTGCCATATATAGCAATTATTCTGTCATTCATCAAATGTACACAAATTTCTTTTCATATGTAAATAGACCATTTGCTTCACAGCTCTAGCCAAACAGTTGTGCAGCTCTTTGTTACGAAGATAATATATTTAATGACGGAGTGCCTTGTTTCCATTGTATGGAACAGGTGTTGTTTAATGGCACAGGCATTGTAACATTATATTCATTTATTAATGTGAGTGTAACGAACATATTGTAGAGACATGAATGTACTGGTCTCATGGTTAGGGTTAGTGGTTTCTTATGATGTGGTTTAAGTGTAGTATAGTGGCTTAAATTCAGACTGCAGAGAAGCAGGAGTTCATTATAGCAAATCCAAGTGATGTGGCTGGTTTTGGCCCTTGTTCACTTTTGAAAAGCAGAGAATACATGAAAGACTTCATTGAAAATGTGCAAGTTATTCAGTGTGGTTAATTCTACGTTGGCTTCACTCCCACCTTCTTTCAAGACTGTGTATGTGAACATGCTTTCTGAAACAGCAAAACCAATCTGCAACGCATTTATGTTGCTTTTGGATATGTGCACAATCCCTAGTATCCTATTTCATGAAGTAACCTGCCTTCAAATATGAGGGAAGAAGTCTGTAGGTGATCCACTAAAGCCATGAAACAATGCTTGCTTGGATAGCACAGCTACAGAAAGTCAGTCCTTTGCTTTTTTACACATGCTGCCACAATTTAAAAGTTTCTGCTCTGAGTGTTACTTACCTAGAACTGCTGCTCAGCCAACCGGCAAGGTAGCTACAGTTGCACAGATAAGTCACGTGAGTGAGTGAAGTAACTAAAGCATCTGATTTTTCTTATTGTGTGAAATTACTCTTTTAGTATCAATCAGGGGGCCAAAATGTACAAATTCAGGTAAATGCCTGCAGTGCCCATTTGCTTTATGGAACTCAAATGCCTGCTTCAGTTTGTTTGGACACATCTTTTTTACTCATGTGCTTTATGCTAACTTTGATGCCCTGTATCACTATTATGCACTGCATTAGAAGAATCTCTTTTTTTACCTACCTTTTGGAAATGTTGTCGTTAAAAGTCATGGTATGTAATGAAGTGATTTTTTTAGAGAAAAGTTAATAAATGTGACTAAATCCTCACCTCTCTACCTTCTAGTATATGACACATCTTAAGTTTTTGTTTCGTCTGGCAATTTAATAATCTTAATCATGTTAATCAGTATTTCACTTCCATCCATAATGCTAACTGGTCCTTTCACAGCACTTTTGTAGGTCCATATTTGTGTAGCCACAACCACTTTCCTAGTAAAGCAAATGACAGCATCCCATTAACAATTTTCATTGCTACTTTCTGAAATCCATCAGTTCCCAAAGTTTTACTTTTAGTGAAGGATCCACAACAGAACAAGGTAGCTATGAAATAAAGTGCTAATGTTATTCAAATATTTTCTTCACTCTTCTCTTGAATCTTGTTTACATTTTTAAAAGAAACTGAACAAATGCCCTCATGAAGTTGCCCAGCTTTTCTTCTTGCTTAAACTGAAAAATATATTGGTCTTATTTTCTTCTCACTAATACCATTTTTGCAATATTTCATCTCCAGTTGCAGCTGAATTTCTTTACACTCCCAATGCAGTAAACGAGAGGACAAACAGATTAATTATCTGTTTTCCAATTTTCTCCTGTGAGGCTTGGGATCAAGGTATGGAGCATTCAATTCCACCAGGAGAGGAAATCACTTCTGTGTTCATGGTCAGTCACAAACTGGGGAGAGTGAAAAGCCCCCATGCACAATGATTCCTAAGCCCTGGAAGCTCAGCCCAGATAACTGTGCTTGAACTTGCCATGGGTATGTAGGACAGGCAAAACATTTGGGACCTTTACTTGAGCCACTTCACAGATTTGCTGTCTTATGTCAGCTGCAAACATTGTCCCTTTGCTTTCAAACCAGAGATGCAGGATGTACCCTACATCCCACATCTCATAATATTTCACCCTCTTAACTCAGGCAACAACATCAAACTTCTTGTCCTTCTCATTTCACTCTCTCTTCCCTGAAGGTCTGATTTCTTCTATGAAAACTGGTTTTAGTGAACCACCTCCCAAACCTATTGCAGGTTGCAGAGAGCAGGGGAGTCATCATCCAAAGGCACATTGGTTCATTCTCCACTGTAACAGTGACATGTGGTACACATGCTTACATGCATTAGGAGTTCCTGTCTTGGCCACAGCCTATCTGGACATTGTAGAAGCACACCCTGAAATACAGCCTCTTCCCAAAGCAATCTGTCTGCCTAGCAAGCAGGACTGACAATGGATTTGTTTTGAGTAGAGGCATGGGCAATTCGCCTGCTGTTACAAAACAAGACAGAAAACTGGGAGAAAAACATCTTTTGGCTTCCTGACACAATACTGTATCTGAAAAGCCATGTCAGGCTGTTTTACTTAAGTAGTTTTTAACTGAATTTATTATTAACCAGAATGAATTTTATAACAAGATGGGAATAGTAGCCAGCAGCCAGCCGTGGCAGACCACACAGCCTTCCTAGCTGCCTGGCTGCTCATCCCTCTGAGGACACAGATCACAGCACAGGATCAATCACACAGGTTGAACTATCAGCTCTTCTCTTTATTAATACCTCAGTTTTGTCACCTGCCACCAGAGACCTCAGGATAGTTTTTTTAAGTATGCCTGTCATGCAAATCAGATTTTTAAAAAAATCACCCTCTCTGCGGTGAAACTGACAGCACAGCCAGGTTTACCTACCAAATTACTCTGCAACCTGGACTTCAGAAGGAGAGACAGCAGGGACAGTTAAATCCATACATGGCCCTGAGTGGACTTTGATCAGACATCTTTGCTACACAGACTTCAAGGCTAGAATATGACAGCTTTATACCTGAACTGGAACCGGAATGGGCAAAGTAGTCCTTCTATCTCTCCCATGGTAAAGATAGTGTAAAACTTTCAACAGCATCCTCTGAACTAGCTGTCCTGTGAAATACAAACGTAAGGCATTACATGCCATTAGGGACACATGAAGTATCACACTCAATATTCATTTTTTAGAGTACCATTCTACCCACATCAGGAGATTACACTGTTATCTGCAGCAAGAGGTTTTCTTAAGTCATGGAAAAATATTCTGATGTTGGCCAAGAGAAACATTATTTCACTACACAGGAAGATGAAAAGAATATATTCTTAAATGGACAAAAAGAAATCTCTGATTGATAGAAAAAGGCAAACAAATTCTGTTCACAGCTCTGCAGCTGTCAATGATAACGGCCAACTTACTCTGAATTGTCAGCAATGTAACTAAGAGCAAATTCTGACCAGTAACTATGGTGCATTTTATCTTACTATAAAAAGAATTACTAGCATCAAAGTGATACCAAATCACAGCAGCATGAAAATAGCAAAGCAGGTAGGTAGGGAAGACAAATGATAGGAGTTTTTCCAGAAATAATTGTCCCTGAACAATAGAGGTTCTCTGTGCAAAAGCTTTCTAGGGGGAAGATCAGTATCTTTCAACTACTATTTCGGTAACACTATTCTTCCTTAATAGAATAAACATATTAATATTGCCCTGGAGCACTTAAGTGACAATAAAGGCAATACAGTATTTTAAGAAGAGATCCTCTGTCCCCAAATTTGTGTTTTTCACCCTAAAAGGAATAAGATTATTAAAAATAATCAGTACAGACTTTCCTTTAGGAAACTTTTAATGCTTTTTCTTCAAAGATTTATGAAGACTAAAGAAGACTCAAGCATCTGTGTAGTGAATGTAGAGCCTATACAGCTGAGGGAGATGCAGTAATCAGTGACAGTATAATTCCCTCTTTCTAAAAATTTGACTGTGCCTGAAATGATGTGACATATATGGGTACAACGCAGCTGTTATATGGTTTCAGGCAGAGTGCAAGGGAGAGTCAAGTCATATGGGTGCTAAAATGATGTCACTAAACATAGCTATCATTAAATTATTTTTAAAGTTTTAACACGTAAACATGATACTACTACTGGACAGACCAGCTGGGGGGATCTACGAGCAACATAATTCAGGACATAGACATTCAAGACATTGCATACGAATCTTAAAATAAGCAAAAAGAAGGGTAGAATTCCAGAATTATTTTTAAAAACAACTTCATAACAACCCTCTCCACCATGCCAGCTACTCAGTGCTTTAGGACACTCCCTGGTAACTGCTGCGGTCTTGCTATCATGATCTCATCTTGAACTGTCATTACATAATGAGCTAAAAAAAATAGTATCTTGTTATCAGTGTGGAAAAACCCCTTATATTCTAAACAGAAAATGCACTCACAATGTATAGATATTAGTTGCTTTGTTTTCTTCCATCAGCTTCCTAAAACCCTACTTGCTACTGACCTCATGTGATTTAAGTTTTCTCCTTTGCCTGTTGACATCTGCTGGGTGGCATACAGGCTAGAACGGGCCAGAATGGAGCAAACGGCACAGCAAGAATTTCTACAGCAGCACCACACGTGGCACATTCAGCAAGGAAAATCAGAGTAGAGGTTGCGCTGTGCCAGCATGTAGAATGAGTGTTAGTAGGTGACAGGACTCCAGAGCAGAAGGGTTTCCTTGCAACATCTACCATTACCTGGTGCTACTACAATGTTGCATTGTGAGAACACTACTTAAGAAATACAGCTGGTTTAGTTTTTTTTTTTCTTTTTAGTGATACAAATCATGTTTACCCATTCTCACACTACAGCTATTATATTCCTCAAGTTATGCAACACTCCCATAAGATTTTTCAGATTACAAATGGATTTTTTTCTAGGCACCATATTGCCACGTAGCCCCAAATTATCAACTGACCCGCATTAATTCAGAACTTCTGAAAAGTCATTATGCAACATAGCAACAGAGGTACAGGAGCAGAGGTTAGTCATTACCATTCTCCTAATTGAAGTGACAGCACTAAAATCACATTAGGGAAGAATTTCAAAAGGCTACACCTACAGTGTCTAAGTAAAGAACGTAAATGAAGTGTTAATTGGAAGTCAGAGAAGTAGCAAGAAAAATAAGATAAAAAATAAGATAGTAAGAGTTACAGAGGAAAGAGAGACTCTGCTGATTGAAGAGAAATTATTTATAAGGCCAACTGCTGTAATTTGGATAAAAAACCCTCCAGGAGCAGACAACGTGATATTACCTTGTTTATGTTGAATTGAACATCATGAGAGATAATTCGTGAAGATGCTAAATCCATACACTGGGAACTCACCAGGGAAGACTGACCATGCCTGACATTTAGGATAAAATGCCATGAGGTTGCACTGTTCTTTTCATTTGCCCTCTGTACTCCTCCATTACTGCCTGCTGGTGATATGCTCAGAAGGAAACCTGAGCTGCCCTGAACAGTAATGAAGTGCCATTGTGTTATAACAGCATGCTTAACTTACATGTTTCAGTGTTATTTTTGGCAGCCACGTGATAAAACCCAAAACCACTGTGTGCATGTGTGTGTGTGTGTGTCTGTATGCGCAAACACATTAGATTCAATTCACATGACCAGCAGGCATAATTCTGTCCCAGAAATGAATGTAGTATCAAGGCTTAAGTTTTCCAAAAGTGTTTTTTCCTATCTGATGCTTATTTAGGCAAAGAGAAATCAGCTTGTCTTACTGGAAGACATAGCAGCAATTTGCAGTAGTACAGCTGCCTTCACTCCCACCCCAACCTTTAGGATTCTCCCAGTGCTGTTGCACTCCTATATACAAACTAACCATGGTACTGGAAGCAAATCTCAGTCCTTGCCACCTGCCTCCTCTACCCCAGGACCCACAGTAGTCTATGATGGATCACCGGGCTTCAACACAGAGTTTCAGTGGTGCAGCAGGACTGAGGCAGTGCTCTGTACATAAGGGTAATGCCATTTCTAATGCAATATAAGGTGTTTGCAAACCCATCTGCCCCAATGCTGAGAAACCCAAACTGCTGGTAAGCTTTCATCCAGGCAGGGTAGCATCTGAAGAGAAGACATGGAGTGTCTCCCACAATTACTCCTCCCCATGGTCTCAGAGTGTCCTTCACACGATGGATAGGCCAGGAAAGAAGAGCCATATGAAAAAGCATTAACAATCAGCCACCCTATCTAAGGCAGGTGAGCAGAGCAGGATACTATGAACAACCTCAGTTAACTTCAAACAAAGACAACTCAGGTATCAGGATTTTGATCTGTACCACCTGGAGCTCTCTGCAGGCCACTTTGCAATCCTTCTTCAGCAGCATGGGCTCATTTCTGGCAGAAAAGCAAAACAATCAGTGGCATTTGGAAGATGTTTTCCTTGTCATGGCAACACATACAACAGCCTTTGTGGATGGCAAGAGATTGCTAGGCTTCAATAGGCAACACCCTCCTCTTGCGATACTAACAGATGAAGATTTAAAGGACCCAAAGAGGAATACAAAAAGCAGGAATGGGGAGCACTGATGAGCTCCAGGGCCTTGAGGAAGGAGAATATTTGGCATGGCTAGGACATATGGTGGGTGAAGATCTGTGTAAGCTGCTGGCCACATTGGCCAGGACCAGGGCAGTGACTGTCCTCTTGTACTCAGCACTGGTGAGGCCACACCTTGAATCCTGTGTTCAGTTTTGGACCACTCACTACAAGAAGGACATTGAGATGCTGATGATTGTCCAGAAGGGCAGTGGAGCTGGTGAAGGGTCTGGAGCACAAGTGTGAGGAGTGGCTGAGAGAGCTGGGGTTGTTTAGCCTGGAGAAGAGGAGGCTCAGGGAAGACTATGCTCTCTGCAACTGCCTAAAAGGAGGTTGTGGCAAGGGGGAGGTCAGCCTCTTTCACAGATTATAAGTGGCAGGATTAGAGGAAATAGCTTCAATTTGCACCTCAGTTTGGGGAGGGATTGGATGTGGGAAAAAATGCCTTCAGCAGAAGGGTTATCGAAGTTGGAACTGGCTGTCCAGGAAGTGATTAAATCACCACCACCCCTGGAGGTATCTAAAAGATGTGTGGATGTGGTGCTTAGGGGTATGATCTACTGGTGGGCTTAGCAGTGTTAGGGTCATGTTTGGACTTGATGATGTGAAGGGTGTTTCCCAACCTAAAAGATTATACGATTCTAAGCTACCTAAACATCTGTATGCTGTACCTGGTTGCTGCTGAGTCATTTGGTGCCTTTGAGCAAGTCAAAACTCTGTGAAGAAAGTGTCTCAGTTTCTTTCCTTTGAAATAATGAATGATGTTTACTTACCAGAGTAAACCTCAGAAACACCCAAAGACTGCCGTGCACTTTAAAGCTCACAGATATCATTTTACAACACGGAGTCATTCCCTTTTCTTCTGCTGCTGTTTTCCATATGAAAATGAAATTATTCCATGAACACTGAAATGAAACCTGGTTACTAATGGAGGTCCAACCTTTCTCCCTTCAGGTATCTTTCCCCAGTCACCTGTGACCAAACCTGCCTCATCAGTCCTCACTGTGTTCCTTTACACACAAAACTGTGTGCACTGTTCCAAGGAGCCCCATGTTGACTGCTGACCTGACAATTTCTTTACCTGCCTTCCCCTCTGCAGAGGTACTGCCTCTGCCTCTCTTCTTCTAGACAAAAAGCAGTTTCCACGAATCTAGTCACAATATAATTAACTGCAAACACTCTTCAAATCCAGCTGAATACTGAACAAGCTCAGAAGCTGCTTGTGAGGGCAAATAGCAGACAGACAGACTGATCATAAAGAAAGATTGCATAATCATAATTTTCTTATGAAACCAAGCTACAGTAGATTTAAGAGATTCAACATGATATTTCACAAGGACTGTAATTCATCCACCTTATACAATTTATTATAGACCAACATTATTCATTTCACAGAGCAACACAAAATATTATACAGGAAAAAGAAGAGCTCATTATAATTGTTCTAGGGGTCATGAGCCTCATTATGGGTTTTCCAAGCAAATATAAAAAAATTAACTACTGCATTGAAGAATTTAACTTAGAGTTAAAACCTACAGAAGGGTGAATAAACTGAATCGGGATTTGGATTTATCATGAAATCACTATAAAGCTAAGCAACACTATTTTAACTAACAAGAATATCAATGAATCACAGACCTCTACAGGAATACTGGTCACCCTTCTAAATTTCAGTAGGTATAGCATAGTCTTCCTCACAAACATTCATGTCTATATACCTAAATGTAGTTCCCACAACTGAGCTCCATTCTGTGGCTGTTTTGCAGTGGTGTACGTGCTTTACATTTTGGTATTATGCACATTTCACTTTATAATGTGTAAGCTTTCTGTTTAATGTAAGTTGCTCATTTCATTTGTGGTTGCCATCAAAGTATTTAACCTCATTTAAAACTCATAGAACTGAAGAGTTACCTCAACAGTGTTGAAGCCTATGCCTTCCTGATGACCTGCATCCAGCCATTTTAAATCAACAAACGTGTCTTTTCCCTGACCCTTTTGAGCTTTTGTTCAAAAGTTTGAAGGCTGCTTACTGACAAGTGATTTGTTTCCATTAGAACATGCCTCATTCCAGCCATCCGTGACCATTTTGTACTTAGGGCTTTATAACCAGCACGTCTCAACATTCCTAAAATCCCAGAGAGGATCTGAAAATAGAATAAGAAATGAGCATTTAAATTAAAAGCAACAGCACTTGCATGAAGCTGCCAGGTTTTTATGGTAGATAGTGTCTTTTTGCCCGCCCCCACTCTCTCTACTCCCCCTTTTTCTCAGGGTTGTAAGCCATATTTTCCATAATATTTTGCAATGCCACCTAGGGTTACATTCACTCTATTTATAGGGGCCTGTTTTAAAGTGAAACAGGTGTCAGATTGAATGAAGCTGTTGTCAGCATACAAGTCCTCTTGGGGAGGGGATGAGAGGTTTACTACTTTCTGTACTTGGGGAATTTACAGTCTGATCACTAATCTCTGTGCAGGGCTCAGTAGGAGGAAGGGGAAAGGCAGAAGAGCAGTGGAAGGAAAGGTTAGCTTTCAGCTGGAGCTATGCAGTGTTGCCTCTCCCCCAGATCCATGCAACCAGACCTTTGCTTTTTTCATGTGCTGAAACTGATCTGAGCGTTTGCAAAAGGGGCCAGACAGACAGCCTGTCGTGAGGAATGAAACCCTTTGAACAGATATGAAACAGACAGAGCTCAGCTAAGAAGGGGGCAACTGAAGACCCCTGTCCCACCTGTATACCAGCCACCCCTTTCTGTTGATTACACCAGGGACCAGTCCCAGGGAACAAAGATCAGCGTAATGCTTTCATGCCTCTCCATCTTATGCCACCTTTGCCATTATTATATCCTGAATAGCAATCCATTAACATCACAATCAGGAATGAGACGAGGACACAAGCTACAGAACACTGTGCTAATAGTGTTCTGTATAGTGTGTAGTAGTAAATACCAGCATAAAGAGTCCCTGGCACACTGAGCTCAGAGTCAGACCAAGAAGGCAATAAGTATGTGAATGCATGAAGGGGACGGCATGGGAAGATGAGGTAACACTTAAAAAATAATTTAGAGAAAAGAAGTCACAGCTCATTGCTCACCTTCACTTTTCTTGCAGGATGACCATGCTTATTTTGCCTAGGTAGTGATTTGTAAGACTTAAATAGAGACCACTAAGACAGCTGACATAGAGCAGTAGCAGTTCATGAATTGTTGCAACTATTAATCACTACCTATATCAAAACTAAGACTCCAGAACATGCCAGCCATGCTACAGTGGCAAGGAAAATAGTTGCTACTTGTTCAGGAACACATCCAAACTGCATAAGTCAACTTGACACACAGAGGGAGGACAAAGGTAATGTGATGAAAGTCAGACAGCTGACATGAGGAAGGAGAATGGAACAAGAGAAATCAGGACTGGCTTTTCTTGCTGAGAACATTTAATGCAGAAATGAGTGCCTTTTTGGCAGAGTACAGAAAGCAGGTCTTTGGGAAGTGCTGGAATGAGAATCTCACAAATGGCATCAGTGTGTAGGAAGAACCTGAGAGACACACAGCATCAATGCCAGAGGCATGGTGTGCACCATGAAGACTGGAAGCAGAGCTGTCAGGGTGAAGATAGAGTTGTGTGGAAAGACAACAAGAGAGGCTATTTGATAAGTAGGATGACACTGGTGACAATGATTTAGGGGTATCTTGGAGTTATCTGGCACCACCAGCATACCAGTCTGGCTGTAAGATGTCTCTTTTTTTAAAGTATTCACAGGTATTCATCAGGAATTGGAAGCTAACAACTTCCGTAATACCTGAAACTGAGAGGATCTTTCAACAAAACTCTGGAAGAGAGGAATATTTAATGTAGGTTAGGCCATCATACTGATTTCCATTGCAAGAAAGTCATCTGTAGTTCTTGGAAAGATGTAAGTCACATAAAACTGCCATATTTATCCAAGGAACAAGGCGTTAAGGCAAATGGATTTACATGTGAAAAAATCCCAGTTCAGCATGTGTTTGTGGATTTACTGTGATTCATCAGTCATTCATGTTAATTGGCTATACAAATAACAACTTACATTTTAAATTTAGTATTTGTACTTGGAGTTATCACTACTGTATAACTCATCATGGTATTTGTGGTTTCTTTTATGTACTTATTTATGAACAGTTGGGGTTTAAATATAATGAAAATCACAAAAATATGAACAAATAATCACAAAAATATGAAAATCCCATTGCATGGAAATGCAGTGGGACTCTTGCAGAACTATTTAGTTTTGTTTATTAAGCAAGGAAACAAACTCTGAAAATAACAATGAAAAAAATATCACATAACTTCATGGAAAATGGGATTGGGAGAAAACACACAAATACTTAAGTATGAAAGGTTACATTTTCAGAACAGTTCACCAGCTCCCATTCCTGAAAATGAACACCAGACCCACTGGATGCTGAGTGTTGTCAAAAATCTAACCACTTCACTGAGGAGCCTAACTGGGAGCTGAACTGTCTTTGTAATCTGATCCCATCTGGGAGATGTGGCATACCAAATTCTTTGGAAAGAACTAGATCTTATCACTGCCATTCTTGAATTAATAAAACACAGTTTATAGAGCACTTTGTGCAATATAAATAATTTTAATAACAAATTTGCATACAGAAAAAACAAACAAGATTTCTGAAGAATCTAAGGTTTTTTAGCAGGTTGTTCTTGCATTTGTTAGGGGACTTCGAAACAGGCAGCTGGATAAATCCCCATGTGCTCAGAGCGCCTGGGCACAACTTCACTGGACTTTGCCCGCCCCTAACCTCCAGGGCTTCTGATTCATGCTATGCACAAGAGCAGAGGGGGAATGCTGGAGCCTATTAAAACAGCCATGGCTCTGTTGCCTGCTGCACTGTCTTCCAAAGGATGGTGCAAACATCTCTTCCATTTCACTATCCCTAAAGCTGTTGTGCCCAACCCCTCTCTCATGGCAGGATTCAGGTGTGCACTGGGTATATATGCATATATGTTTATGTACATATACATATGAAAATACAAAAGCTTGGACACTGCAGACAGGTTATCCAGAGCGGATTACAAAACTGTTGCTTCCACTCCCTGAAAAGTTGAATTCAGCTTGAATTCAGCTATAACAATGGAAATGCTTTCCAGGTAAGGTCTGCTACCAGTCCCCTGCATCCCTCCAGCTTTTGTCAGATCTCATACCTCTAAGCAAATGCTCATACCCTGAATTAAAGGAAGCAGAGATGACAATGACTGTAGTATTTCTTGTCATTCTTAGGTCCTTACCCCTAATATTTTTGGCAACTGATCACTTCAAAATGATCACTACCTCTATCAATCTCAGTAAACCTGCTACCTGCTAGCTGTAGCTCTTTATTTTGCTCTACTCTCCTACAGATTCAGTTAATTTTGCATTTTTTCTCAGACCACAGTTCTTATAACTATTTCTACAAAATGTCCTTCCTGTCTGCAGCATCACACAATTCTGCATGATATTTTCATTGTGTGGCAGGCCTTCATTCTTGAGGGTCACCAAATCTGCATTTGCAAATTCCTTGATGGCTACAGCAGAAGCATGTACACCACTCTTTGTGCTGCACAAGTAACAAAATAATAAAAGCATCACTGTGCAGCAGGAACACATTCACCTTTCAAAGGGTTTGCACCCTTATGGAGTTAATTTACATTAACATAAATATTCCATTAGTAGAAATGTTTATAACATACTTCTCTCTCAAGAGGCATTCTGCAACAAGATTCTTCAACCACTTATGTTTAACTAATGTGTATCACATTTGAATAATATAAAAAGACAACTGAGCTAAGTGATTGAATGCCTGGAGAAAACCAACGTTAATTTCCACTGAAAGCAAAGCACATTCCCTTCATTTTGCAGCTTAATTACTGCAGTATTTGGCTCACAAATAAAAACAATGGTTCAAGAAGAAGTCTCCAATAATAGGCTGCTGAAGCTTATTTTTCCCCTCCCACATACCTCTAAAAAGGATTTTTCATATGCATTATTTCAAGCCCATTCCTGTGACCCAGAGCAAGGCTGGTAAGGTTGAATATCTGCTTACCAGTATGTTGTTGATGTAATCTGATAACCTTGCAGGGGCTTACCATGGGGTAGCTTCTACATCCTAGGCTACATTAGTGCCAAAAATCCACCCAAAGAATATGGAAAACAATGCTCTTTTCCTCAATTCTGACAGGAAATTCTCCATGGTTCTCTGGAATTTTTCAGAAGAAGCTTTATAAGTAAAGTTTAGCAATGAGCTGATAACCCATACTATTCTGCTACTGTGACTTGTTGGCCATGTACTTTTAGAAACAGTTGCAATGACTTGCTCAAGGTAGTTGGTTAAGATGAAGGACATACTGTTTCATATAAATTTCAACTCACTGATACCCAAAATAGATAGAGTCAGTTTTCTGGCCATATAAAAGCCAATCTTAAAAAAATTCCATTAAAATGAAGAGAAGGCAAAGGCAAGTCAGTAAGTAAAGAATGTATTAAAAAGCTTAACAAGCCTTCTAGTTTATGCATAGAAAACATACCACTGACAAAGTTCAGACAAGCTCAGAACTCATGGCCATGAGCAGGATCACTCCTTTGACTTCAGTAGGACAAGGGCAGTTTACTTTATCTGGAATACAGCAGCTTACTGATGTCTTACATCATTGCTCAGTGAATTTGTGACCCAGATTTCTACTCCAGGCATCTGGAAACCTATCATAAGGGTCACTTAGAGTGTAATTATTCCTACTTCATTATGGTTATAGAAAGTTAACTTGCTTTGTATGAACTTCTGTGAAATTTCTAAAACCCCGTTGCTAAAAATTTAGTTCTAGAGACTGGTTTTTAAGCAGTCAGATGAGCATGCAAGAGAAAAACTGAGAAAGATTCATTTGAGCCTTGTAAAGCTTTTATTCTTTCCTTTAATGTTCTGCCTGTTAATTATTTCTTTCTGTAAGTAATAAAATCCTTGATTCTTCACTAAAGTATGTGAAAAAACCTGCAAAATGGCATTAGCAGGAAGCAAATGTTTAATTTCAACTCAAGCTTCAATAACTTTTAAGAACAGAGGGTATATTTCCCTGAATAAACCGTATGATCTCGTGTGCTTAGCCCACCCCTATTCTCTAGTCTCTTATCTTTGTGTCTAGACTGCACACAAATGCACACAAGTGCACTCTACACAGAGTCTTACAGGACCATCCTTTCATGCAAGTGGACGTTCACCTTCTAGCAAGACTTTTTAAATTCCTGATACTGTATGTAGTACATTGAGATGGCTGGCTCAGATTATTGACTTCTATGGACAATGTATATTGAGAACTGGCTGAATGGCAGATCTCAGAGAGTCGTAATCAGTGACACAGGGTCTAGCTGAAGGCCTGTCATCAGTGGTGTCCTCCAAGGTTCCATACTGAGCCTAGTATTGTTTAATGTATTCATCAATGACTTGGATGAAGGGGCAGATGCCTCCCCACCAAACTCACTGACGACACAAAGCTGGGAGCAGTGGCTGATACCCCTGAGGGCTGTGCAGCCCTTCAGAAGGACCTTGACAGGCTGGAGGGATGGGAAGAGAAGAAACATATGAAATTCAACAGAGGCACGTGTAGGGTCCTGCAAGGAATAACCCCAGGCCCCAGCACAGGCTACATGTTGATCTGCTGGAAAGCAGCTCTGTCGAGAAGGCTCTGGGGCGGGGGGGGGGGCCTGGTGGACAACAAGCTGTCTGTGAGCCAGCAGTGTGTCCTGGTGGCCAAGAAGGCCAGTGGAATCCTGGGGGGCATTAGAAAGAGCATTGCCAGGAAGCTGAGTGAGGTGATCCTGCCCCTCTACTCAGCCCTGGTGAGGCACATCTGGAGAGCTGTGTCCAGTTCTGGGCTCCGGAAAACAAGAGGGACAGTGAGCTCCTGGAGCAGGTCCAGTGGATGACAAAGATGATCAAGGGACTGGAGCAGCTTTCTTATGAGGAAAGGCAGAGGGATTTGTGCCTGTTCAGTCTTGAGAAGAGATAACTGAGCGGGGACCTAATCAATGTGTATGAGTATCTGAAGGGAGGGTGTCAGAGGATGGAGCCAGGCTCTTCTCAGTGGTGTCAAGCAATAGGACAAGAGGCAGAAACTGATGCATGGGAAGCTGCACCTGAACTTGAGGAAGAACTTCTTTACTGTGCAGGTGACCAATCACTGGCGTAGTTTGCCCAGAGAGGGTGCAGAGTCACCCTTACTGAAGATATTCAAGACACTCAACCATCTGAACACAATCCTGTGCCATGTGCTCTGGGACGACTCTGCTTGAGCAGGGATGTTGGACCAGACGACCCACTGTGGTCCCCTCCAACCTGACCCATTCTAACAGACTTAATGCAGCATGGGTATAAAAATGTGCATAAGGATAATACCCATTAGGGACAAAGGACTGATGAGAAACGGAGGAATAAATGTTTAAAAAGTGGATGTAATTTTATTTTTAAGAGCCTCCCATTTCTCACATCTAACATTTGAGGTCAGTTTAATACAAAGGCAGAGGCAATCTAGTTGCCTGTTTGTACAAGGGGTCATTTGAAGCAATCAAGCAGTGCTGAGAATAACTACTACGCCCATGGAGAGATTGTCCACAACCGTGTGCAAAAGGGTATTTATAGAGTTACTCTCAATTATAGCTTTTGTGTGTGTGAGTAGGAATTTTTTTCTAACTTGTAGAGGGTTCCACAAATTCAGAGATCCTTCTTATTTCCAGATGTTATGCCAATTATGATCTGCTAAGTGAAGGAGATGTCTTATTTTCAAGAGTTGTTGAAGGAAACAGTTATATCTATGCGACTTCTGCCCAGCATTTTTGTCTTTGGGCATGTTAATTGGATCAGAGCCCAGACCAGTTGAGCTGCTCTTCTGAACATCAATCAAAAAAGGAATCTAAGTGTATACCTGATTTTACACATGTAAGTATATTGATGAAATCTGCTCATATTTTTGAAGCTAGACAGGTACTATAATTACTTACGTGAAACCAATTTCTTAATGATGATGGACCCAGATGAGACCTTAGAAGAAAGACTTGGGGGTGTTTGTGGATGAAAAACTCAGTATGATTCAACAATGTGCACTTGCAGCCCAGAAAACCAACTGCAGCTTGGGCTGCATCCAAAGTGGTGTGCCTAGCAGGGGGAGGGGATTCTGCCCCTCTGATCCACTCTGGTGAGACCCCACCTGGAACACTTCATCCAGCTCTGGGGTCTCCAACAGAAGAAGGACATAGTCCCATCGGAATAGATCTAGACAAGAGACACTGATTTGTTCCGACATCTGGAGCACCTCCCCTACCAGAGAGAAGAGAAGACTCTGGGAAGACCTTACACCAGCCTTCAAATACCTAAAGGGGGCTTACAGTAAGGCTGGCGAAGGACTTTTCACAAAGGCATTTAGTAAATGGGGGAAGGGCCTTAAGGTGAAGGACGATAGGCTGAGATTAGATATTAGGAAGAAATTCCTTACTGTGAAAGTGGTGAGGCATTGGAACAGGTTACCCAGAGAAGTTGTGAGTTATCCATCCCTAGAAATGTTCAGGATCAGGCTGGATTGGACTCTGAGCAACCTAGTCTAGTGGATGATGTCCCTGCCCATGGAAGGGGGAATTGGAACCAGATGATCTTATCATCCCTTCCAACTGTAACCATTCTATGACTCTAATTAAATTTTTATTCTCATGTTTAATATTCATTTAACTACCCTACCAGAGACAATTCAAAACAGTGCCTGAATGTTTCATGGCACTTCTGCAGACTCCAGATACTTCTTATCTGCTAGCTAGGTAGTAGAAGAATACTTATTTCGCAACTGCCTTATTTTGCACTGCAAATATCTCTGCATTGGACAGCAAACACAGTTTCTCTGTTTTAATGATTACTGGAATCATTAAAACGTTGCCACAAGAATGAACAATGCTACTTGCATCAAATGTAGGATAGCACTGAAATCAAATAAAAACTGTGATGTGTATTAATGGAAATAAAGGCTGGGTTATAGAAAGGAAGAAGTCCTCAATCTGATTTGGTAAAACACAGGGCAGTAGAGTAGTGTGGAGGGATTTCTGAGTGTGCACGGAAGTAATCAGCGTGAAACTGTTGTGGAGAACTTTCAATACCAGCAGGGATTTCTAGCATGGACAGAGAGGATGCACATCAGATCAGGAAACATGATGGTACAGCAGAGAGCTGGGGAGAAATGTGGCAATGCTCAGAAGAGCCACAGGGCAAGAAGACCTGTGCACTCACCTCTGCACCATAAACCACATTCCTCCTTTCTGGGAAAACTAACAGTGAGTTCCACCCCAGAGCATCATCCATCAGACGCCAAAGAAAAACACAACTGAAACGTATAACCACAAAATAAAATAAAATAGCAATTCTAGCACTTAAAGAGTAACTGAGTAACTGCATTCCAAACAATAGACTCTGTGCAGCCAGACACTCATGGCACACTTGATCATAAAGAACAGAGAAGCAGTGTCAAAAAAGATGAAGCCTTCCAGAGGACTTACTGTAAGCAAGCCTGATGAAGGATGCCTGTCTGATAGCTATGTGAAGGATTTAAGCCTCAAATTTATTTCAGCACTGCACAGAGGTACACTGCTGTGGAAGCTCCACTCTTCCCTAGATGGTAGGAAGCAGAAGCTACAGTATGCTGAAAGGACTACGCAGACTTGAAACTCACATAGATATCTATAGATATATACACATATATATAGATATATATACATATATATACACACACATACACATATATACATGTAAAACCACCATTATCATGCAGAGTTACTCTCAGCTCTGCTCACAAAAAGGGAAGCATAGAGTTACCTGGCCTTCTCTTTACACATCATAAACTTTGCCACTGGAAAACCATAGCCTGAAGAAGAATCATCAAAGTGTCCTCCTGGAGAACAGTATCTATTAGGAGACATCACCAAGAAGCAGCTACCTTCCTAGCAGGCATATTTCTTTTTTTGTTTTCTAGGAGAAATATATTCTTAGCATTCGCAGAACTGCTTTTTCAAACACAGGTTATATAAAGCGATACAACACACACACAGAGGCATGCAAAAATAAAATATGAATGACTCACTGCACTTATGCAAACTAAGTTGCGTAAGCCTGTTTTTCTCAACTCTTAAAAAACCCCAAAACAGCACATACACAACCCTACAAAATGAGCTGAAATGCTCAGTTATGAAAGCTAAAATTTTTGAATAAAAGCAGAACTCCCTCAGCTTCTCAGGGTCCTTCACACCCACCTCTGGTATAGTGTTTACCAACGGATAAAAATAGAAAGTTGAAACTTAACAGACCCTAACATTTATCACAGTATTTAAGAATCAAAACAGAAAACATCTGAGAAGTGGCATTCACTTCTCAGGCAAAAGAAACTTAAAGAGGGAAAGATCAACAGCTGCATTTTGAAAAGGGTCCAGTTAACTCTCACTGAAATACTACCCTCTAGGTATTTAGCAAGAACAAGCTAGAAAGAAAACAATAAACTGTACTTCTTCATTTCAACAGGTAGGTAATTTTAATGTAACCTGAAAAGAATTTAATCTTTTTAAAAAATCTTGCAGATTTTCCTCTAAACCATTATATTCAACCCGTTGTTGGCAGTCCTGACATCACAGGACTTGGTTTCTTTATACATGTACAAAATGCATTTTTCTTGCAAAAGAGCAGGTTGTTTTCTTATCTGCCAGAACCAGCAGCTGACAGCATGAATGGTAGAGGTGGGACATGAGCACATGGCTCACTGTTCAGGGGTTCAATAACCATTATCTGTCCCATGTGCAAGGTATCCCTGATCAGCACATAAAGCAATAGCTGTTCAATTGCAGATTTGGAAAAGTTTGGCACACCAACCTTGAGAGCTGCCAAATCATGCTTTTGAACAGATAGGCCACAACATTTAGATAAAATAAGCCCTGAATTAAGGAAGGTGTGTCATGAAATGCACCTTCTAATGTATTCTCAGAAGTGTGATCCAAAATAATCTAAGAGAGCGTTTGCAAATAATCTTTTTAATTGCAGTAGTAGCATTACTTTGGTGAATTATTCAAATCTACTGCTGATGAGAAGATGTCAGGCTAGAAAACAGTATGAGTCAGCTAACTCACTCTCGCAGGATTCTGTTCTCTCTCTCTCTCTCTCACACACACAGTACACAGACATAGCACACAGGTTGGGGCATGCCATTGATTAGCCATTGGCTCCTATGAGCACCTGAATGTCATAGAATCATAGAATGGCTTGGATTGGAAGGGACCTTAACATCTAGTTCCAACCTCTCTGACATGAGCAGGGATGCCTCTCATTAGACTAGGTTGCTCAGAGTCTTGTCCAACCTGGCTGTGGTAACTTTCAGGGATGGGGCATCTGCAGCTTCTCTGGACAACCTGTTCTAGAGTCTCAACCCCTCACAGTAAAGACTTTCTTCCTAATATCTAAACAAAACCTACTCCCTGTCATTTAGAAGCCATCCCCTCTTGTCCTGTCACTACAGTTCTTGAAGAAGGATCCCTCTTTTAGCTTCCCTGTAGGCCCCCTTCAGATACTGGAATGTTGTTATGAAGTCTCCATGCAACCTTCTCTTCTCTGGGGTGAACAGCCCCATCTTCGTCAGCCTGTCTTCATAGGAAAGGTGCTCCATTCCCATTATCAACTTCATGGCCTCCTCTGGACTTGCTCCAACAGTTCCATGCCCTTCTTATCTTGGGGGCACTGGAACTGCACACAATACTCCAGGTGGGGTCTCACAAGAGCAGAGAGGAATAA
This sequence comes from Dicrurus megarhynchus, assembly GCA_013399195.1. Classification (NCBI taxonomy): domain Eukaryota; kingdom Metazoa; phylum Chordata; class Aves; order Passeriformes; family Dicruridae; genus Dicrurus; species Dicrurus megarhynchus. The sequence goes on along the minus strand of VXAD01010107.1, from coordinate 217,414 downwards.
TCACCTCCCTTGACCTGCTGGTCACACCTCTTTTGATACAGTCCAGGATGTGGTTGGTTTCATGAACCATCACCCCAAGTCCTTCTCCTCCAGGCTGCTCTCAATCACTTTGCTCAACCTGTAGCTGTGTCTGGGATTGCCACAACCCACGCATAGGACCTTGAGCTTTGCTTTGTTAAACTTCATGAGGTTCAGGCAGGCCCAGCTCTGAACAATGTCCAGGTCCCTGTGGATGACATCCCTTCCCTCCCATATGACTGCACCACACAGCTTGCTGACGGAACACTCACTGTCAAGTCTGTGTGACTGCTCAGAGGCTGAAGCACTGCTCAAAGGGCAGGTGGCAGACCCAAGCATACCAGTGCTTGTGCCAATGCTGAGCAGAGCTGTAGCACCAGGGCAGGCAGACCAGGAGGACCCTGGACATGATGGGAGGGAATGCTGCACTGGTAAAGGACAGCAAAGAAGGGAACAGAGAAGGAAGACTGTGGGATGGCTCAGGAGGAACCTGAGGCAGGATAACAAGAAATTTTAAAGGTGAGGCTGCTTTACAGAGGATATCAAGCAAGCATTACAATAGTACATACTATGTAGGAAGAAAACTCTCAGCACATCTTGTGTTAGAAGTTGCAGCTCTATCTCAGGATTCCAGCACCTCCATTCCAGCTCTGTGACTGCAGAAGAAGCCCCTGATGGCATCCTAGCCTCACAATTGAAAGAGCTGCCTGTTTTGTTTTACATGATGCATGGAATACGAATCCTGGTTCTGTGCCCACTGCCTGTTACTTATTCAACATGACAGACACATAGAAAACAGAACAGAGTATATTTAGAGGAAATAAAAGCCTAGACTTTAAGGCCACAAGCCACAGCTCAATGGTTTTGTAAGATATCTTTAAAAAATACCATTTTCTGTGTTGTGGTAAATTAAGAGTTTCTATTTGAAGAAAATATTGATTTTTTGAACTACAGAGTCGGCAATAAAAAAAAAATACTTGCTCTCTGTCACAAGAGCAATCAAAGCAACCCTGATTTTCAGAGAGCTCATGGATGACCAGACTTCAGTTTTAAACTATTGCTAGTACATCAGCTTTGAGGTACAGGTTTCCAGCACACTGGTAACCCAAAAATCTGCCTGCACTACTGCCTCAGCCACAGAGACAGACAGCATTCAGGAACTAGTTCTGTCTGCTCTGGAACACAGCCTAAGGCCAAATCAGCAGCTCCCCTGCCTTCAAGTTAATCTCACTTAACACTAGGAAGGCCAAGAACAACTACATTCGTGGTCTCCACTGTTCCCAAGATGTTTCTGGTGCTAGAGCGAAATGTCCTTCAAAACTGAAAACTAGCCTAGGTTTGGTTTCAGAAAAGACTCCCAGGTACCACACTGTGTCAGCTGCTGCATGGCTCTGCCTTCCACTTCAAGACACTTTGGGTCAGTGCAGGGTCAGGTTGAGCCGGGGGCAGTAAACCATGCTAGGCAGCAGCAACACCAAGACAATGTCTTGCTAAATATCTGTCAGTAAAACCCTGATGGAATACGTTTCGATAACAAAACCACTGCAAAATACTCCATTCTGAGAACCAGATGAAGGACAGTTTGTACTGCTTTAACATGCTTTAAGCAAGTTGCTGTGAGTATCAGAAACAACTAGCACTGCAACACAGTTTTGCATGGGTCATTTTCGATACTGTGCCACACAGACCAGGTCCAGAAATTATATAATCTTGTCAGCAAGAACAAACAAGTAAAAATCTTTGTATTAATGGAACTTAAGTACATAATCACAGATAAATCCAGCCTGACTGATATGAACAGTACTTGGTTGAGAAAGACACAAGGAGGAGCTGAAAGAAATAATGTGACACAGATCTAAGACCTATTCTCTAATCTTAACTCTACTCATTTTGTCCTGTCAGAAGTCATATAAATTAACTTTCAGATCTTAAGATGCTTTTTAATTCTGGGGAATAAAACAAAGGAGAAGAAAGTTCCAGTCCTACCAAGTGGGTGGTTAACTTTATTTCTACAGTTTGACAAGTCACATAAAGTCAAATCATGCATAAGTTTTTGCATAATGCAAATTTTTCCATGTTAGCCTTTTCAGAGAAGGAAACGTTTTGAATGACTAATACAAGCCAGAATATTGTGCATGTACAATTAATACTATTTCAGTATATTTGGATTTCCATTCAACTTTCGTCTTTCAATAGTGTCACAAATAACCAAACCAGATTATTTCCTGCATTCTGTCTTTCAAACAACATGATAGAGGACAAAGACAAAATGCCCTGTCAGACAGGGCAAAATTCAGTTTTACAAGAAACTATTTTACTGAAATCTGCTAAAAATATCTACTTGGGTTTCACAACTTCACCCTGACCGATGACAAGGAGTTCTGAATTCTACTGGAGATGGAGAAGATTACATGCTGGTACTCCATAGTGCTTACACTAATAAATTAACTTTATTTTTAGGAAGTACAGACTCTACTTTCAGAAAGTACCACCACCACTACACCCAGGTTCTGTTTCTAGGGACAGGCAAGAATCTACAAATTCAAACCAGATAGTTATGCCACTGATTGAAGGCAAAGGCAGGGATTTTTTTCCCGTGTTCTCCACCAGTTCTTCCCAACTTCCTGATCTTCCTTCCTTCTGAGCAGGAGGATAAAGAACAGGAGTATCGTTTTATTCATTGTGAGACTACATGAGTGCAAAGAAGCACTGATGACTGAAAAAGGAAACTGACAACAACTCAGAAATTTTGTATTACGTATTTACCATGGACAAAAGCATGCTTTCTTTGAAAATGACAGTCCAGCTTCCATATTATGCACTGGCATTTTGCTGAGGCTGTAATTTGAGTAAAAATGAGCTGACACACAATTACAAATGCTAAACGTTAAATGATTGGCCCAAGTCAGAAGACAAGATACCCTAGCCCTGAGAAATGTCAGTCTAAGAGAAGCCCAATAACCGCAACTTAGTAACTCACACACACAAGGTCTCTGCTGTTCCAATCCAGGCAAATTAGGTAAATCAATTCCTGACCAAAAAGCATCACTGCTGGGCACCCTTCTCCAGCAGACAAGCCCAAAAGGGTAATGATGGGAATTCAACTGTTCTTCCAGCCCCAGAGGCAGGGCTGTGCCACATTGGCAGAGCTGCTCTTCAAAGCTAGAATGACTCCAGTGCTGCCAGCCTTGGTGTTGGTGGAAGATGTTGGGCTCAGCAATTATACCAGACATGTCGCATATGATGTCCAAATTCACTTCCTGGTTCTAACGGGAGTTGAAAAGTCAGATACAGAGGCTGTCTTCTTTTCATAAAAAACATTTAAGTATGCTGCATGCATGAGGGTATGATGAGCACACAGGTGTATCTATGTGACTACATTAATTACATATTAATGTCTACATGTAATAGAGACATACTAAACATACATAAATGTAGTATGTTTTGCACATGTATTTCACAGAATTACACATCACTCCTTTCTGTAATCATCACCTCAGTTACACACTCAGTGCGCACCTGAAGAATGCTTGTGCCAGTTCTTTCGAAAATTTTAGTGCTAAATTTAAGGTATACTTAATTTCTAATGTTAATTATGCCATTCCAGATATTAAAGTCACTGATATCTGCTAAAACTATCAAACACTGTGTCCCACAGACCATTTATACTGTTTAAACAGACCCTTTATTTAAGAGGAAGAGGTATAAATGAGACCCATGTACCCAAGTGCACTGCACAGGATACTCTTCTTCAGAGTAGTGCTAGCAGCTTAAGCAATGCCATACCACCTAGAGCTGCTTGTTGTGTTGGTGAGTTGTGAGGAGAGGCTGCAACTGGAGGAACAATGACAACAGAGAACCCATCTATAATTTAATAAAAGTTTTCTGTAAAACAGTGTTTGCTTAGCATATAAGCACAGGTGGCTCTACTTTTTGCTGTGCTACCCCAAGCCAGTAATAGAAGCCTAGTAGCATACAGCTACAAACTGGCACAAGAACTGTTTTGACCATTTTTATAATCTGCAGAGTAAACTTTAGCTGTGAGTTCATCATAATTCCAATATAAAAGGACTTGGATAACAGAAGTAGAGCAACAATTTGTGAGAATTCTGACTTTATGGCTATTAAATAGACACAGGCATTTAAGCATTGCCCCACAGCCAGCCAGCATATTACGTGACATTTTTTAATATACACAAATATTTTATTCTTAAGGATGAAAACTCTGATAATATAAACAATTGTACAAAAAGGCATCACCTATCTGATTATTGAAATAGTTGACAAGTACAGCCCTACAAGTCAGTTCAAAGAATACTGTAAGGGAATCCTACTCAGAGGAATGGTAATTAAGTGGGCATGTGCTGGCACATCATATGTGCTATATAAGCAAGACCCCTCTCAGCTGCTGCATCTCTAGTTCTCTTCAATCACTCACAAATTAAGTCCAGCTGACTATCAGCTGCAGTTGCAATTGCAAATTCTTTATAAAGACTTCTCTGTTAGTACCTCTGGGTAACCTCACCAGTTCTGGAGTTTTGTCTTCTCTCCTATCTGCAGGGGTATGCTTGTGTTTAGGGTAAGTGATGAAAGATGTGATATACCAGGTTTGAAAGACAAAACAGGTACAGACATGGTATACCAAGTTACAACTTTGATCCACATCTACCAAGTGAAAATATGTCCTGAATGGTCAGATGGAAGCCCCCTGTCTTCGGAGTGGACGGTCAGTCAAATATTGTCTTACAGGTAGCTGAGATGTGGGGGCACCTGGAATAAGCTGCGGGAAGAAGGGTATGTGGGGACTCACAAGGTAGCAATATTTGTAGGATACAGATCAGAGAGGTGTGGGAAATATTTGGATGGTACTAGCTGCCACAAAATCATGCAGAACTTTTAGCTGTGCATTTCTATAATAACATCTTCTGATGTGTTTCACAAGAAGCCTGTGTTATGTGGAAACAGGTGAATGAGCACAAGCACAAACTATTTCCCAGCACTGCTGTGCAAGAGCAATACTTACCATGTTTCTTTGAATTAGAAAGCCTCAAGATGGTATACAGGAATTAAGTCCTGTCATCCCAGGGTGAAGTATCCGTCTTTTTTGCATATGCAATGCAACAGCAAGCTCAGAAACATCTTGTGTATCCTGATTGCTAGTGTCACCTGTTAAGCTCTAGGCCGAATCTAGATACCATAAAGACCCCTTTCTCAACAGACAGAGTTCAGCTGGAGGAGAATGATGGCAGAAGAGCACACATTTGCTCTCAAGTCGCCTTACGACACCCGACCAAGAAGGGACTTCCTGACCTGCGAGGGGAATTCCTCCGACTAACAGTGAAGTTTCATTCCATCAAGCTAACTCCCCCGTTCCAGCTCAGCAGGTGAGAATTTAAGGCAGTGGAACTATGAAAAGGAGATTGCGGATAGTGCCCTCTTGTCTGTCATCCAAGGTCTGGTTTGTCCTCTGAGAACGCTCCCCCTCCTGCTGGTGTTCCATGAAAGGGATAGAAGGTCCCAAGAATGACAGAGGATAAAGGGTTCCAGGAAGGATAGAGGGATAGAAGATCCCAAATACCATGTGTAGGGGTTTTTTTGGTTTGGTTGGTTTTTTTGGGTTTTACTTTTTAGTTTCATTGTATTAATCTAGAATTCTGGAGAGAAGAATAAAAAGCCCTAAAAGGCACTTTGAAAAATTATTTTTCAGACCAGATGCATATTTTAGCTTAAAAACCTTGAGGGTCCATTGCCACAATGTGCTGCATCTCCCACCAGTACACTGGCCATCACTGTCATCTTTTTGCAGAGTTCCTTGCACTTTGCAGATAGTCTCTTGTATTTCATATTTCATCCCATTAGGATCATAGAATCATAAAGTATGCTGAGTTGGAAGGGATCCATCAGGATCATCGAGTCCAACTCCTGGCCCTGTGTAGGACATCTCAAGAATAAATCACACCATGTGCCTGAAAACATTGTCCAAAAACTTCTTGAACTCAGACAGGCTTGGTGCTGTGATCACTTCTCTGGGAAGCCAGGATACCGAGAAGTAAGCCCTATTCTATAAAAGAATTCTATGAAAGAATCAGGCCTAAGTGTGTATAAAACACAGCATTTTGAAAATCCTAAACTCAAACAAATTCTGACTCTCAGAGACAACAAAAGAACTATGTGTCCACATCACAATCCTCAGAACTAAAAAACCCAAAATGCTCAGTCCTAGTCTTTCCATGAAAGCACCTGAACCCTTATAAGATTGTGTTGGATTTTGCATTCCAGAATAACTTAAAAACTGTCTCGATCAAGCTGATTAGACACCTCATTCATGCCCAAGCCCTTGTCTTAAAACATAGAAGCCAGGTGTTCCTCCTATCAACCCCTGAAGAGGTTGAGTCTGACACATATGTCAGCGTACATCTACTCCACTCATTGGGTGAGGCTGATGTGAAAAAATAACAGCCACCACTTTCTTCACTTTCTTTTTCAGCACAGCTGCAAGTGATACGGGTTTTACCCTGGATATAGGACAATCATAACTGACCACCTCTCTTCCTGAAGAGCTATAGGTCTTCATACCACAGGAAAGCATCCTGGTGGTGCCTGAGCCTAGAAGGCTGAATCTTCAAAACCACTGAAATTGCACTACTTACCAGCAAATTACTGGTATGGATGCAGGATATGCATGAACACATATGGAAAAAAATGAGCCTACATGGGCAGGAAACTGGGACACCCACCTGAGGGTGGAGAGTTCTCCATTTTGGTCACTAAATGAAGTATGGAAGCAATCATATGAGCAGGAATAAAACACAGGTCTTCTTCTCACCAGTCATGAAAAAAAATCCCACCAAAATTTTATACACTGAAAAAATCTCCAGCATGGAAAGGCATAGGCAGCAGCCAAGTAATTGTACTACTGCTTTACAGCAAGAAAGAAATATAGATTTGAACAGAGGAGACAGGTAACTGAATTAATTTGTATCAGAAGCCAGCAATCCATCTGCAGTCTAGATAATGCAGAAGTTTAACACCAGTGTCTGGACTCCACTTGGAGACCCAAATAACTGCCATTCACCGAAGTCCTCTGACGACACCTAAAACTATCTTTCACACAGCTGCCTTCCCTCCAAAAGAGCTGCTTTCTCTTCGACTTAAACGGTCAATATCAGCCCAATAAGCTCATTATAATCAACCACGCTGGTACTTCCTGCATAGCTTCTGACATTCTTGTCTGTTGAAACTCCTCTGACCTCGGGGCTGTATCCCACGGATCCTGCTTTAATCCACCCCTACGATTTTCCATAATAAGGTTCATATACCCCTCCACAACAAATACAAACACACATACAGACAATGTTTTAAATAATTAGTAGTTTTCCCTTAAGGGTAAAAATGTTCTGTAATAGTGTTTCTTTTTGTTATGAAATAATGTAAACGATCTTGGTGTGGTAATATTTTGTAATATGTCTGTGTTATGCAATTAAGGCATTCAGATGACTTACATGCACCTGGAGATACTGACAGATGCTGGAGACTTGGAGCTGTTGAAAAGGACTTACATATCCTTGTGCTTATATAGATACAAACAGATAAACACACAAAACAACATACCCAGCATCAGTCTACAACCTTTTACAAAAAGTAATAGGTGCAATAAGGTCTGTGTAGTTTAATTTCTGCTCATTTAATTTCTGCTCATTGAAATAAAGACCTCTCTGTAAACCTTAAAACCCAATATTTGTCCCTCTTTTTCAGGGAGGTAGATCTCCTGCCTTCTATTCTGCTGAGACATGTAAACCTTGTTGACTTCAGCTAGGCCAGGACAACTCAATACCCTGAACTTTGATTTTGATTCTTTTCCTCAGCTTGCAAATCAGCTTGAAGAGAAAAATGTAGGAACTTGCCTAATGTTCATGTTTGCAAAGCAAATCCTACTGCCAAGAACACAATAATTTGTTTGTTTAGTGACTTCTTTCCTTCTTCTAAGATCATCATCAGGTTAAGGTGATGTGAATATTCGCATGAAAAACAGTTTCACACTTCCTGTTTCTTTAATTCCAACAAAGACAGTGGCTGACTGCACACCAAAAGTTTATCTCAAAATCATCACAGACCATGTGGTTGTGCCTAGGGAAGTTAACCCTCAGGGGAGTTAAGCATCAGTCTGCTGGTTGCCTCAGCACAAGCATCACAGTAAATCACATGCCTGTCGTGGCAGCATCAGGCATTTTTTCACACTTTCCATCATCCCACAGAATCTCTCATCTCAGGATTGTGGGATAGCAAAACTGTGTAGGAAAGGTAGGCTTTTAATACTCACCAAAGAGTTGGTGTGAGAAGGGAATTAATTTGTTGCTGCAGAGAAAGACAACAGAAATATCAGTGTTTGGGGGATAAGGAAGATGATAAGAAGGTTCAGGATGGGTCTTAGAAGATAATACTGAGACAATGAGAATTGGGGTAAAAAAGTGTCAAGCCTGTGCAAGATTAAAAGGTAGAGAAGGGTTTTCTTAAAACAAAATTTTACTAGTTCACCACTCTGAAAAGAAATTAGACTGTTTCCATGTGGTTGCCTTTCTCTCCTCTAACTCACACTCTGTCCCATGCAGACTTAGGGTTCTGTGCAGGGCCAGATCCAGGTCAGCCCACAGTGTGATTCTACTGCATGAGCAAACACACACAGATGTGTGTGGCACCAATTACTGCACAGTTATAAATCTGAAACACAGAGCAACAAACTGATACCAGAATATCTATACGTATACCTTACCAGATATGACCATTCCTTGAAATGTTCTGTAATCTACAGCACTTCCATGACACTAGCACACTTTGCCAATGTCATGCATGTAAAATCTACCTGTGCTAGCAGCAAGCAGCATCACGCACCTGCAGGTAGGATCTCATACTGCACTGTACACTCAGTGCTGGGCATTGTGAGATGGATCTGAAACCTGAAGCCATAGGTCAGGGCAGAGTTCAGGGTCTTCAGCACACAGGAGGTAGGTGTACTCTTCAGTGCATTACAAGAGAATGTGTATCAGAGGCTCCTCTTCCACCTTTCCTTTACGTGACAGCTTGCACGCTCTAGAGCTTCTCTCCAGGAGCACTTCAGACAATTGGTTTCCAGACCAATGGATTCTACATCGCAGTGCCATGGCTGCCAACATTACTGATAGTATACCTACAGAGAGACAGCTTTTCCAACTGAACATTGCAAGTGAAGTTCAAGGGCCCTGAAGGAAGGTCTCCTATGGAGCATATGCTGAACTCTGACAAGAAGTGCCACACTGCTTGCTGTAAGCATGAAACTTATGTGTGAATGAAGACCGAAGCATGGACCCTCCTCAGGAGTCAATGGAAAGGAGTTGATGCAGGCAGCAGGGATGATCTAGCATGATTACATCTATCTGAGCACCTCCAGATAGGAAGTGAGCATTCACAGCACTTAATTAGTAAGATAAAGTATTAATCTGGGGAATTATTGATTTTGCCAATCTCCAAAAAATAGTAATTCTTAATACTTGACAGGATTTGACTCTAAGGAGCTGTACCTCAGATACAAATGCTGCCAGACAAGGTATTTTGCACTGAGATCACTAAAATGAAAAACCTACCTTAGAGAGCTGGTTTTGGTTCTGCTTTCTGCATCCATCATTTTAGAATACATTCATTCATGTTCTATAGAGATAATAGATACCATATTCTTTTACCTGAACCCTTATGCGTTGTCCTTCTGCCAAGAGTTATGCCAAAATCATCTAATACTGAAAATATTTCTGAAAATACTGTACTGTCAGTCTCTTTTTATGTCAGTCACCAGTAGATGCACAGGCAATCCAAAAGTCTTACTCCTTTCCCATTCAGTAACTTTGTCAAACCACACTTTTAATACAAGAAATGTATTAAATTATAAGGCAAACATAAGAGCTCTATTTGACTCAAATGCATTACCAGTGCTTTTTTTTTTTTTCTGCATGAATAACTGTCACTCTCATTTTCATTTTGGTAATTACAGAAAATGGGCTGATTTTTAATGTCTGTTCCAGCAGAGCTGATGATGTTGATTTCAGACTGATTCAGACTTTAAAGTCTAATTCATGCCGTTGATCCACAACATTAACCGGCGTGTAGGTTTCATGAATTTGATAAAGTGTCTTTCATAACAACAGATGGTAATTTTTTGATATGTAAAGCTTTAAATGGACTCTGTTACAAAACCACTTTACATGCTTTCTTTAAAAAAACCACCAACCAACCAAACCAAAACCCATCAGAAACGTACAAAAATTGCTCCCCCACAGTGCTCAGATACTTTAACCCAAAGAAATTGCTGACAGATTTGTTTTCAGCCCAGCAGAGTAAAGAGCTGACAACATTTTTTTTTTTTGCTGGATATGGTAACTTAGGTCTATTTTTAGGGCTTTTTTTCTTTTTTTAAAGTACACCAAAATAGCAGTGGGCTTAAAAATCACCATCTGCTTCTAGAAATTAAATCTCTGAAAAACAGATAATAGGCATAAAAAGCCTACCCCCAACTCTTACATCTTTCACAGCAAGACTGAAAGTCCTAACTATGTATTACATATAAAATTATTTATTTCATCAAACAATACTGCAGGGTCACAACACACCTATAAGTGCTCAGTATACCTATTTATCAGCTATCAGCAGCATAAACTGTTTACATTCTAGTCATGAATGATTGACTGGCAAGTGCTATTGCTTTTATGGCTTAGAATAAAGCTGCTGATATTCATAGCACAGTAAAGACTCTCCCTATTTCTTTCTTTAACTTTGATTTAGTTGAGGTGGGAAAGATTCTAATTTTTTTTTTTTTTTAATGCCCATTAGAGCTATTCTGCAATTAGTATGTTAGCATTATTTGCAAATGCATGTAAAGAAATCTGAGCTTGTTTGCATCCAGCTAGTTTGGATCCTGCTAGCAATGAATGGCCCAGGACCTGTACACTTGTTCGCTGGCTGAAGCCTGTCAGCAGTTTCCCCATCCTCAGCATTTGTGCCTCTGACAGCTTGGATGACTGACTGCTCAACACGACAAAACCCAGCCCCTATCTCCTATGCTCTACCCATGCATCAATAGCCTTAGAAAATAACAAGGTACCATTGGTATCAGTCAGTCCTCATCCTTGTATCTTCTGAACTTCACACAATGTAAACTAAGCTTGAAAAAGCTTGAAAAGGAGAATCTATTAGTCTTCCATGAAAAGTAGTTTGATGAAAGAAAAAAGGTTCACGCTAAAGTCCATGTCCCACTTCCTTCCTGAATTAAAACTCCCGCAACTTAGTCATCACACTTTTTCTGAGGGCTCCAGACACAAACAGCACATACCCAAGGTTAGATGGCACACATCCCCTCTCCTCAGCAGGGAATACTGGGGAAGTGGGAACAGGGATTGTATGGAAGAATGGTCAGTAAGTGGCAAAGGCCAAAGAGGAGGAGAAAACCAGTTTCACTAGTATGTGTGCTGGTGGGATGGTGTTTGCTAGTTCCATGATTTCAGTAAAGATGACAAATTTTCAATGGCAGTAATTTCAGTTTAAAACATTTCCATGTTTTGAACCACAGAAGAGCATTTATCATTTTAGCATAATTTTCAAGAAAGGTAGTTTGGTTTGGTTTTTTCCCCCCATGATATTCTGTTAAAAAACAATGTCTTTTTCAGAGAGTAAGACTAAACCTTCTAAAATAGAAAATGACATAAGACACTGCAAGATACTTCAAATGACACATAGGATGAGTTATAAACAAACAAGTTTACAAAATGAAGACATTTTGGAAGTAGTAGTATTTAACAAGTAGCATTTCTAACAGGTTTGTCTTATTGTAGTTATTTAAAATCAAAGTTCACAATAGCAGCAGTTCAGAAAAGGAGATGTCCATAATTCATATTTATATTTGGTGGATCAGAATTTTTGTGAAATGAATTGTCTAACATTTAAAAGACCTGCTAGGGACCACTGTAGCAACAGTATTTAGGCTAAATTTTGACAAAAACAGAGCTGAAAAATAATGGAGAAACATATGCTTCATTGGTATATCCTGCTTTGGCAGGGACAGGAATTCTTTAAAGTAATGTGCAAGAATCATCTATTTCTAGTAAACAATTAAGAAATATTTTATTTGTGAGGGAAATTCATTCTTATTTTTTTCTGAGTCAGTAGTCAGTAACTAAAGAAAGGAGCTTTTCCAAGAAAGGGAAGAAAAAAGTAATTAAGGGAAGCAGAGTTTTAAAAAACTCTAGTGTTCCTTGGACATTTTCAAAGGGGACTCTCTTTACTGAAGAACAGTTGCAGAAAAAAAGAAAGAACAGACTATGAATAGCCAAGATTCCTGGTGATCTCACTGGGAATTACACATTTATTTGGAAAGCATTAAAGGAATAAGATTACAGAAGCAAGACCTGATCCAAATTCCATTATGTAAATGGAAAAAGAAAATTTTGTTGTCTTAAAAGGAAATTGAATTGAGCTTTTAGTTCCCAGTTAATGAGAGATAGAAAATGTTGAGAATTGCAGGGGAAGTGATAAGGAGTGATGCCATTTTGGGTTGGGTTAGTTTTTTCATATTAAATACTTATTTAGTTTGCAATTTACTCAAGATTTAGCATCATAAGACTTTCCCTCCTACTGACTACATCTGTCTAAAGTGGCATTCAGATACAATAGAAATGGGGCATACCACAGATTCTAAATGTTTCATTAGAATCTATGGGTGAGCAAAGAAACCTATTTAACCTGCATAGGATCCATTGCTTATTCCAGACAATTTATTCCTTTCTTCAACAGCATACAGTTATTGCTGGTTCTAATGGTATTACTCGGTTTGAAACAAACACTTCATAGATGCCTTTTTCTTTTACAGTTGGGACACTTACATGATTTGTTTGATTCCACTACAGTTGCTTCTGTTAGTGCATAGAATCACCTAAATGGGTGCCAAGGTTGCAAGATGATCTCACAAACAAGTTCTCCCTCCACTGCTTAGTAATACTTAGGCCAACTAAGCTCATACTCTGCATGCATATCCTACAATCTGAACCCAACTCCAGGACAAAGGATTAACCTTTTCTGCTGCAAGGTTCTTACAACTCTCAACTTTTGCTGGACCCGGAATAAGTTCAAGGCACTCAGCAACTGAGCTCGCACAGCAGGACCATTCTAGCAGCATATCACAGGCATCAGACTTGTTGTTTCTTCTGTGAAGTTATAGGTACACATAGGGGACTACAAATCACGTGAATTTCAAGAGAGAAACGGATCCAGTGTGATCTATTTTTCTTTAAAATTAATAAATTCAGGCTGTGTATAAACTATCCAGTCATATCCTGTAAAATTTTAAACAGCGAAACCACAAGGGAAAATAAACTAACATCTCTTCCCTTTTTATCTTAAAAGTGTCTGAAATGAATTGGTTGCTAAAGAAACCTGATATAATTGTGACAGAGTGTTTTGAAACCCTTAGTGGAGTTCATCTGAAACCTCAGCATAACAAGTGGCCTCTTATCTGCGTACTATTCCAGGAAGAAATGCATGGCATTTCGTCATCACAGCTGAAAGAGTAGCTGGCTCTGCACGTAGGCTAGGCGAGAATAAGAGCCCTCAGCTATAATGAGGGCACGCTGGCAGCTAATGCTTAGTCAGAGGCCATTTCCTTCAGCCTTTGCTACTGCTTGTAGGAGTTGGAATGCAGGAAAAGGCAAAAACTAAAGTGAACATACTGAAGGTCAATGTTTACCTTCTTTCTCTACTTTTTCTCAATGAAGATTAATTCTGAAGAAATGGCACACATGCATTAATGTAGTGACATCCTAAACCATCTATTACAGGGACTTTAAGTAGCTTTATTTAATGTGGCAGTTCACGAGCAGAATTACTTACAGGAGAAAGAATCATAAAAAAAGCAGATGTCTTTTTTTTTTAGTCTGACATTTAAAGGCAAATTAGTAAGTGGGAGTTTAATATAGATACTTCCTTGTGAACACTGATCTTGAATTTCCAAGCAGGCGAACCAACTTTCTCCTTAATAAAGCTGTTGAAACATAGATAACTTCTAGCAATTACTTCAAAACCAGGGATGAATCTTCATATGTGAGGGAATATGGTAAGGAACATTTCTTTTTATAGGCTTTTCCTCTTCTGTACATCCTGAAGATGATAATATGAGTGATGTACTGTCATGATGCTTTTTAACATAGGAATCTGCATAATTTGAACATGGAATGATTAATCAACAGAATATGAAAATGTTAAATGTGAATGTGTAGCAATGTTCAGGCTGTAAGTTTGTAAGATGCTTCATTCAGGACCATATTTTGCTTTCTTACTCAGCCTGCAGAAACATTGGCAATTATTGTGAATTTAATGTGCTATAACTCTGCTGATTTAAGCATACAACTGTATGTACTGTACTACTGAACACACTGGACTGAGTCATTTTATATACATGCAGTTGCTGGTCTAAATAAGGGCTAGATTCGACTTGTTCTGTTTAACTCACTGGCTGAACACTGAAAATAGTTGGCACAGATTTTTCTCAGGAAATTCAAACTTACACAAGCAGAGGAAAAACATTGCAAATGAGATGCTGCTGTGTGCAAAAATTCATCTTGGGTAAAACTTTAAACCCTAGAAATAAATCTTGTTTTCAGTTCTCACAAATAGGCTTTTCTATTCAACTCTGAAGGTTTAAAGCAGTTGTTAATCAAATACTGTACACAGTACTAAGCAGGAAAGCGTTCAGTTATTTCTGAAACACGTTATTTTGAGGCTATGTTTGAATCTTCCATATTTATGTGATGAGAGTTATGTCACAAAGTTAATCATTCCCAGGATGCTAGCATTCGGGGTAATGAAAAACTTCTTGTGCAAGCACTCATTAATCAGTGAGTCTAACATTGCATAATGCTTTCTGAAGCATGTGTTATGTGATCAGAGTACAAGGCTGCATAATACAGCAAAGTGTTTATGCCATATGCTGACCTTTTCTAAAGCAGAAATGGAGCCATGTGATGTGCCGCTCCTGCCAGCATTTGCTTATTGCCAATAATTAAGTTTGATGATATGAAGAAACACAAACTTGTATTGCTTTAGAGTTCTAAAAGGAAGAAGCTTTGAAGTTTTTGGCACTGTAAAGCACAAAGATAGCCAACTTGGCTTGGATACACTACCGTTGTCCATTATAGGCACCGCCCATCAAAACTGGAATCAAGTGCCCTGCTCAAGTGGTTACTGGCATTTGTGTAAAGAAAAACATGTGCATCGTTACTGGACTGCTGTATTAACCAGAAAGGCACAAAGGTCACAGGAGCAAAGCAGTCAAAAGCATGCTTGGTACCTCAAATCTCAGAACATCATAATAACATTTGATGTTCTTGTGCAATAGTGCTAGTAAGCAGCTATTACTTAATCTCCTACCAGTATTACACAAAACTATACTTGCGAAATACTTCAGATAAATATGCTGTAATTATATGAAATATAAAAACATGTATAGGGCAAAATGTTTTTGTAACTCTAAACACACATACCTGTGGAGATGTGGTTTTAGTGAACTATCTTAAAAATTGAATCAATGCTTTAAAAGCTTCTATGCATAACCTTAAAACTATGTGCTAGAAGAAGAGTGGACACACGGACATACATTTTATATACTATGCATACACACACACAGAGACTGTGATCAAAAGCTCATCCTGTACACAGCTACTTTGTGTCTGTTGGCAGAATCAGGCTACTGAGCTGGAATAACCAGCTTCATACAACTTTTTTAGCACAGCCAACTGTAGCTATGCCACTGTTGCTCCAATATTGCCTCCCCTTTAACTTGCCAGTGTTTCCTTCTCTCTCACTGATGACAGTTTTTGCTACTTTGGAGAGCTGGTACAGACAGCGGTACCCAGTATCATGTATGAGTATTATCACTGTTAACAGCAAATAAGTTCCATCATGTGATCTGTGATAAGGTACCAATGGCTGAAAAGTGATTTCTGATATTCCTTGTTTACACTGGGGAAGTATTTTCAAGCTTAACTAAGAGTCCTGAAGAGTAAAGCGGACTAGAAGCACAATCACAAAACGAAGACCATCTCTATACAGAGAAATAGGTGTTCTCATCCAAATTTTAGATTCTCAAAATTCCTGCTGAGATTTTGCAGCAGGAAGCTATGATATTAGGCAACAGCACTTAGAAAGTGCTGTATCCAAGGCCTTTTGGGATTCATTAATTAAACCTTCCACACCTAAGGAGTCTGACTCCTTAAGCATCTTCGTGTTCAGCAGACAGGAGTCTCTACAAAGGAGATGCTCGGGACAAGAGGAAAGTGAGCGGGTCTCTCATCCTTGGTACAGCATCTATTATAAAACCAGTGTGATACTTGCTGCATGAGGGAACTGCAAGACAGGCCTTCCCTCTATAAACTATTAGGTGGATGTCATTATCTCTACATCTCAATAAATTAACTTGTAGAATAAGTAATTGAAGTAGAGAAATTTCATCATGAGTAACTTCAGAGAATCCAGGGAACAGATCACTACTGCAGGAAAGTTTGGCTCAGGCCAATTAAGTGAAAGGAGAGAGCAGAAACTGAGTTGCTTTGGTGTTTCATGAGTCCTTCAACTACTGAGCAGGTATACAGAAGGAAGGGCCATAGCATATCCTCTTCACTTTTTCAACAAAGGACTCATGTCAGATAAGATCTGTAAAATCCAAAATGAAAACAGGAATTTCATTGCACCCAAAGTGGAAAAAACCCATGTCCAAGTGTTCCTTTACAAGCTAGTAACTCAGAATCCTTCTTGTTATGCCATTTTTGTGGCTCCTGCTTCCTTTCATATGTTATACAGACACTCTAGGAATCATGTTTGGAGGTTACTATCTCTACAGTCTTTTGGGTACAGAACTCAGGTGCTGTAACCAACCAATACAGAATCTATTTTGTGGAGCTGCTCATGAAGATACTAGAAATGGCTGTGTTGAACTGTGACTTAAGAATGCAGCCTGAACCCACTCTACAAAACCTCTCTCATATACACTTTCCCAAGACCCAATGTTTCTTAGAAGCATGCTCCCTGGCTCTCTTCTCCTTTCACCCCTACTTGTTTGGGGTGGCCAAAAGATGATAACTACAGGACAACATGAACCACACACCCTGAGGGGTCACTAGCTGGGGATACTCACATGAATTTACAAAAATACTTCAGCTTTAAAGACAACAGTCCCAGCAGTAAAGACTTATTACACAAAAGATGCAGAGTCAAACCCTTCCACACAAGCCTACAGATGTATTATTAACATTTATATGCCATGAAAACACAACCTTTACAACTCTATCCTTACAATTATATTTTTTAACTTTGTCATTCTAAGGCATGGAAGAGACACATTAAAAAAAAATTTCTACAACTGGCATCAGAATTTTTAACATACTAAAAAGCATTGAGCCAAAGATGATATCACAAAGTCCCTTATGCTTAAGGGAAAATGTAAAATCAATTAGCAGTTGCCAGAATAAAGAAGCAAAAATTTGATGTATAAGTTTCTTACAAAAATAACAAACTTTCCATGTTCTTCTGAAAGTGGTTATATTATGCAACAAGAAAACTGCACCATATTCTCAGCTCTTTAATGTTAAAAAAGCTTTATTAGCATAAGCTTCAGAAATTATAATCAAAGGATAGTACTCACTAGCCAGAACTTTGAAGAGTTTTTAAACATACACGTACAAACTATGCCTTAGAGGGTTAATGTACTATTTTGAACTCAAGTATTGCAATAGGAGTTAGCTTTGGCACAGAATGTTCACACCCTCTGAAATAAATTCTTTTAACATACTTCATGTTTCTTCCCATGTGAATGAATGTCCTTGGAAGAATTATCTGCTAGATAAAAGCTGAAGATGAAATCTAAGTCTAGACTTATTTAAAGGGGGTAGACACTGATCTTATAATCTATGACAGTGGCTGATTAATGAGCTGCTCATGATTGCTGCAGGCCTCTCCAAACTGCAGGAGCAAATGATATTATAGGACTGGGAGGAATGTGCTATCTGGATGCCACACCTTTGTTGAAACTTAAGAACTCACTATGACTCCTACTACATTTATTCTAGCCTTGAACTACCATATGTACACGACCAGATGCATGGTAACACACGTGCATACCCTCACTACTTGCCTGCTACTTCTGCAGCAGAATTTCTGTGCTACAGAACACACGGTATGTATGCCTGCTTGTAGCAGTCATGGTATGCGCTGTGCAGGGTCCACTGTTTCGCTTGTTGTGCTCTTGCACAAACAAACTCAAAACTTCCTGAAGCAGAACAGTAGTATCACATCCTGAGGGACTGATTTGGTCTTGCCTGACAGTCTGGATAATTTTATTTACATGTACACACACATATATGCACATACACATACATATGCATGCATATGACATGCCAGTATACACACACACATATTATAAAGCATAATGAACACATTGTGTAAACACAGCACATTCTGCGTAACTACAGAAACTTCTATTCAAGTCTTTTCCCAGGATGAAATAGAACATGATTTAAAACTATAATAAAAAAGGTGTATTACCTAATCCTTAGTGATAACACAGCAATTTCTGATTAAATCTTTCAAAGATCTTTCAGGAAAATTTTTAAAACTCTACTAACTTTGCTTATAAAATACTAATGCTCTTAGAGTGAAAACAACCCATACAAATTTTCAAGCACATTCATGTCGAAGACTTGGAGGAAAGAAAAGCCAACAGAAAAAAAAAGGCACAAATAGAAAAATGTAGACAAGAGAAACATTATTACCTTTAGCTGAAAACAACTCTTCTTTTGGCTTATCTGCTTGCGATTTTTCTTTTTCTCATTTTTGGAGATAAATCTCTTTCTAAAAGTGCAGAAAAAGAACATCTTAACCACATCAGCATGAACTTTATCACACCTCAAGTACACAGACTGTATCAGCCTCAGTAGACATGGAAGCCCTATAGCTTTTCAGCAGTGTCATTAGGTTCAAGAACATTCCACAAATGAGACATGAAAGCACATCTTATTCAGTGCACACCATTCAAGTGAACAACTATCTTTTAAAGTACATTTTTAAAAATTGCAAATAAATTCCCTCTATAATCTCAGCAGACACCATTTCAGGGATTTTCTTGCATGAAAAAGGAGTAAATAGACTATGCAGTGATAAATTAAGATTTCAACTATTCTTTTCACTTCTCATCTATCAGTTTGCTTTAGTATGTGAAGTGACACTAGTGCCAAAACCCCTTACTTTACTCCCTAGATCTCCCAAAACCAGATTCCAAGTAGCATGATATTCTGCCCTCTCCTGTGGTGATTTCTTCAACAACTGTGACTACGATTAAATGCATTAAAGACTAATGACTGAGTAAAATCTGAAGCAGCTGAGAATGATACATCCTGATTTTTACTATTCTAAATGCAGCTGGTTAAAAGCAGTTCTAGAAAAGCATTGATATGAATCTTGATGTAGGACTATGACTAATTTCACATAGACTGACAGAATTTCAACAATAACTGGGTACCAATGACTGCAAATATCATAAAAAGGTTCTATAGAAAACATCTCTAAGAGCACTTATATCATTACATTACTTGTATCATTACACAACCTTAGAGAAAACAAAACACACCTTTTTTTCATTACAGGTGAACTACTCAAAAGCATTGAATTGACCAGAGCCATGCAGAAAAGCATGAAAACTTCATCCAGAAATTTAGTAAAACTACTAAGAACGTGAGTTACTTCAGTAATGTTGAAAATATAAACAGTTTGCTAGATTAAAGGCTAAAATTATATATGTTATATAAAGTCACACATTAATTTCTGCATGAAACTGAGAATCTCCAGGCTATTTAGTAAGTTGAACGTACAGATATTGAGACGTTATCAGCTGAAGGTAATGGACCTACCTGTGTTATAACTTTTCAATATCCAACTCCGTATAGTGCAGAAAAATTCACTATCCACTTGAGCTCAGCAGGAACAGGAGGAAAAGCCCCTTATGTGTAGGGACCACGAGATAACCTTTCAGAAAACCAGCGGAGACCAGGGCTCACTCATCCATGAGGTATTGTGGAGAAAAGCTTGGCTTTACCAGGAACTTAAAGAGTTGTGCCTAAATGCTTGAAGGATTTGCCAGATTTCACAAGGAAAAGTCAGCCTTTATATGAGCATTTCTGTTGCAAGTAACCCTCTTGTGGAAGCAGAGTTCTAAACTGCTAATAATTATGAGCACTGCAGCCATCATAACACTTCATTTAATAAACAAGACAGTAAGTGATTACCACATTTTTTTCCTAAAATATTGTTTTTCCAGAACTACTTCAACATCACTCCAAAGTACCTTTAAAAACTGTCCCACTGATACTCACTTTGTAATAATATTCAAACTGTTGACTTCAAAGAAGGAACTCAAATTGCTACGATATGACACTATCTTCTCCTGAGAAAAGGAATGCAGAGACCACTGTGACAGCAAAATTATTTTCTGTGATGAAAACTACTAGTTAAAGGCATGAATCTACACAGTCATATGCCACTGTATTTAAAGTTATTAGATGTTTTTAAATAGACATTCACAGAAGCTACTTAATCTGTGCTTGGTAGAAAAAGAAGCAGCTCAATAACCAGACTGTATATCAGCGTTATGCAACAGAAACCATCAGCATACACTTAATATTTTTTTTTCCTATTAACATAATTATTTCCTAGTCAGTAAAAATGAAAATGACATGTTAGCATTTCAAAAACACAAGAAAATGACCCTCTAGGCTTTATATGACTATCAAAACAAGTACCAGTACTTTATTTGCAAATTATTGTGCAAGAAATGATCGACTCAGCAAGTTTACCAGTCAACAAAGTGTGAGCTCTACCAGTTATAATCAATTTACATGTAATGATATGTCTAAATATGAATTTAAATGAGTTCTTGTCATTTCATGTTGATGAGCTGCTGTATCATCATAGATATGGACAGTGACCATAGCTAATGTTGCAGAAACAGCAAAGCATGCACAAGTTTCATGAACCAATGGTAACCCAGCACGAATAAATTTGTTTTCATATAAAAAGACAGCCTTGGACTGCTAAGCCATGTTTATTTTCCAGTCAAATTAACAAAAATACTTTCTATGAGTTATTTCCAGGCATTTGCTGTATATGCTGTGTCCACTGCAAATACACAGTATGAATCACAAGTTTTCTTACCTTGTAACCTAGTGCATTTCTCTTTCAATGTATGAAAAGAACTCTGAGGCCACCACAAAATAAAGAACCTTTCAATATCATCCCTGTTGTATATAAATATACATTCATAAAACTTGCAAAAGGAATATTCTGGAGATGAAGATAATTCTAGGTTCTATTACAGCACATTAGACATATCCCTGCACAACGATCTTTAATACAATCATCAAAAATTTAAAATAACTGGGGCAAGTGAAATAAAGTTCCTTCACAGCTGACAGTGCTGATCAGATAATATGTTGGAAAAATGCAACACAAAGGCAGTTTTAACATACAAGAATGTATAATTAAAGGCTGGCCTCGAAAATGTCTTCATTTAATACAATTAAATTAATATAATGGCAACAACTTTATCAAAAGGACACCATTAATTGCTAAAGTGAATTTGATTTTGCTTAGAATAGTGTAAGATAAACAAAGCTTAACATTTTCTAAATGATAATCCTTTTTATTTCCCCTAGCTTTATTAATAATATAGATATTCTGGTAGAATACTCAAGTATAATTTTTAGTGATATACAGAATAATTTAAATGCGTATTTGGTACAATTTCTTATTTTTGGTGTTCAGTAGTTGCTTTTGTTTTGATAAAATGATACAGCAGATTTATGCTTAACATCACAGATACATTTTGTCTATGTAAAGAATTTACAGAGCTTTTTCAATTGTGGAATGGTATGTTTCATACATGTGAAATTTTAAAAATGCTGCATGAACCTGTGACTTTGCCAATACATAGATCAACCATCAGAAACTGTAATGAGCATGAGCTGACGCATATTTCTATCTTGGCTTCGTACAAGTATGGACACATTCAAAATGTTGTAACCTCTGTATGATTTTCTGTTACTTTGGTGATTGTGATATTCCAGGTGCGGATGCAAACTGCACCTTAATGGTCCTCATAGAAGTACTTTTATCCCCCTGTATTTTAAAGGCATCAGATTCTTTTATTCTCCCTTGTAGCGAGGAGGTCTCTTCTCCTTAAACGCAAGAAGGCCTTCAATTCTATCTTTTGTTGGAATAGTCTGCAATGAGCAGAGCAACAAGTCATTATTGACACCAAAAAACAATACCAAGGAAAATATTTGCATACAAATCCTAGTTCTTCAATGCATCCGAGATGCATCAGAAAAATTGTAACACAACAGAAAAATTAAAACTATCTAGTCAGATATAGGAATGTACCATTCACTTCAAGGGCATGACATAACGTTGATAAACAATTTGGGTAGAGAAGGAGCACCTTTTCTTCAGACAGATGAGTGTAAGAAATTCTCTAGGGTTTGTTTTTGAGGGTGGGGGGATTGCATGGTTTGGGTTTTTTGGGTTTTTTTTTGGTTGGGTTCATTTCGGGTTTTTGGGAGGGAAGAAGGTTAATCTGATTATCACATGTCTTAAATAAGCATATAATGCTGATGCTTCTATTTCCATCATAAAAAACTTGTCTCAAAGTCCAAGAACATACAATCTCAGACACATCATTCCCATGTTTCACTGGCAAAGAGGTTTGTCTCAATTTTTTATTGGTTAGCACATATGCCATTAGTGGCACATGTCAGTGAAGTGTCCTTTGTGTTATTTCATGTTAAACCAAAACAAAGCAAAAGCAAGGTAGTCCTTGGACTGGCATGATAGTGTATGACTGGCTAGGGGTATGGCTGGTACTGCTTCACTATCTTCACCCTAACAGCACTGGTAGGGGACATGTTATTGTCTTGAACTACACCTCCTTCCTTAAATTCCTTACAAAATCAGACCAAGTAGATGGAAGGTTTAAATAAAATGCCAAAAAGTTTGCAGAAGAAATCACAGAGCAATTTCTACTTGAATTTCTGCATGTTTCATAACAGGTCCCAACAAAGCCTGTTTTCTGTGTTTTTTTCATGTAATCATATTTACATACCTGAGCATAACAAGCTTCTTCAATTGCTAAACCTGTTACTAAGTCGACCTGAGGAAAAGAATACAATGGTTTTTAAAAGATCTTTTAAAATTTATTATATATTATTTCCTCACAGCTAATAGAAATACTGTGTTTCTATATGCCACATACTAAAATACTTCTGCAAAGTTCTTCTACATTACTTTAACATAGAAACGCTACACTGACATGTGGTGAGACTGGTTAGTATTTGTGTAACAGAATCCTGATTTGGTAATACAACTAGCATGCGATATACTCAAAAAATGTCTGCTCTTTACTACGACTCATCTGGTTAGGTAAAAACCATTAGCTACCTGCACATTTATAATAATTTCATTTACTACAGGGGAAAAGATGAACTGTATGATTATTTAAATTTTTTTCTGAAACAATGTATCTTCAAAATGTCATACAAGAAGAGCATACCATGCCACAAAATAAACACAAATTCAAGTTTAAAAGGATTTAAAATAAAAAAAAAAAAAAAAAAAAAAAAAAAAGGCCAATCCTATCTATCCTACATCATCATCATCATCTATTTTTAACTCATTTAGTTTCTTTGTCAGCCATCCTGAACAGTTGAAAAGGCTGATTTTTGCCCTCACTATTTCTCCATCTGTCCTAAGCACAAGATGCTGCAGGATTCACTAGCTCTCCACTTGACCACTGGAAGGACTATGGCTATGCACCACAAGCAGTTTTCAAGGGGAGATAAGCTATAGGATAGGTTATCAAGGGAACACATGACATCTGTGCCATGGAAGTTTTGTAACAACAGCTTGGATGACCATTTGGCTTGATTGGTTTTGATACAGTAGATCTTGTCTGGGGCCCCAAGACTGAACTAGAAACGATCATTCAGAGTCCATCTAACCCTATCATCCATAATTCCATAAATACCGTTATTTTGACCTTTCAATCCACTATATCTGGTAGCCAGATAACATAGTTTGTAGCATTTTGAACCTTGGGTATGGAAATAAATCTCGAATTCCACCATTATTTGCTGTGGAAACCTAACAAACAAACTCTTCATGCAATGGCATCTGAGTTTGGTTCTCAGGCCACCACTTACTGGTGTTATGCTTTGCTGAACTCATTTATATCACTAGTGGCTTTTGTGACTTTTAAGAAAAAAGGACAAATTAATCTTCTTGGATTCAGATGCTATACATGGTGTGACCCCTTTTTCTTGCACCAGACTGAGCTACCGGGTGGACTGGTGCAGAGCCTAACTTTGAGTATGAACAACTTGATGAACTCAGGATCTGTACACCTACAGTAAAACACAGGCAAGACTTTAAATGAGCTTTAGAGCTAGGTCAATAGTGTACAAAATGGAGTGGCAATCAGAATTAAACATGAAATCAGGCTCCAGGTACAATTTTAACACATTAATTAACACATTAATTAACTATTAAAAATAAATAATATGCCCTTCAGCCTTTAACTTTATTAGTTACTAAACACTGAGAGCTTGACAGACTTGACAGAGTATGACTTTGATCATTTTTCCCACCTGAGATTTGAAACACAATTTTTTCACAGTAGTTTATGTTTACTTTCTACTTAATTAGCAGAGTGCACTCCTGAGGTTACTAAGCCTTGTTACAGAAATCAGCATCTCAGGAGTCTGAAATATAAAAAATTTACATTTCATTCTCATTCTTTAGAAAGTTTTGACCAAATAGACTTTGAAAGACTACACAATGACAAGCTAAAAAC
This sequence comes from Dicrurus megarhynchus, assembly GCA_013399195.1. Classification (NCBI taxonomy): domain Eukaryota; kingdom Metazoa; phylum Chordata; class Aves; order Passeriformes; family Dicruridae; genus Dicrurus; species Dicrurus megarhynchus. Next base: position 192,438 of record VXAD01010107.1, on the reverse strand, counting down.
AGTTCTAGAAAAATAATTTTACCGCAGTACAACTGCTGCCAACCTGACTTCTGGCCTACTCTCAGGGAAAGTACAGATCCTTACCTCCATTCCCTGATTGATAGCCAGTTTTGCAACTCTCATTGCTACTGGTCCCTAAAACGAGAGAAAAAGTTTATTCATACATCATCAAAACCTGCAAGATTTGTAGTTGAAGAGTCTGCACATCAATATTCTTATATTTAGACCATCTAGACTTTGGACTTTCACTAAATTTATAGTATATAAGTCAGATATCCTAGATTTTATCACTATAGACATTTGCATCCAAACTGATAGTTTGAATGTCAGGAAAAAGTAAAAGTATACTATTTTCAAAAGAACCTAATTATTGTGTTTAGTTTATGTTTCAAAGGTGCTGAGTGTGTCCACATTTGCTAAGCTTTATCAATTTCCTTCAAAACAAGGCTCAGAATGGCCACCTTAAGATACATCATTATAGGTCTTTGCAAGGTCAATCCTATGTCCCTACCATCACACAATGGAGACACATGAATACACATGATCATGAAATAAAATTAATTGATGCAAGCTTCAAACCTATGGTATGCTATTGCAAAGCCTGCACTGGTCAAGTGATTACACTCTCCTGGGAGTTACTGAGATCCCCAGTGAGCAGAGGGATTTCCACACTCGCTTCCAATGTGCTGCAGAACAGCAAGACATCTTTGGGAATCATCTCAGTCCTGTGCCTATCCATCAGCATCAGCTTCTGGATGTTCAGGCCTGCTGATCTGGGAAAAGCCAAATACTTATGAGGCAGTTCCAGTAAGAAGTTGTAACCATAAATCAACCTTCCAGAACCACTGTATGTTAAAATTTTTACTGTACTTTTCATTTTTGTCTTTCAATAACCACCATTAAATACCATACCTAAGACATAAACTTTTACATTTCCAGTGAAAAATCTTAGCTGTTACACTTGTGATCCACTAAAGTGGTTCACTAATTATTTTATTTTTCTGCTTCCTACGTATTTTCTACCTAGGACCTTTTCCTTCTTTTCTGAGGTGTTCAATAGCAACAAAGTAATCTATTACAATAATTGCTATACTAAAAAGTAAAACCTGTATACTGTTTTTTTTCTTGTTTAAAAGTTGAAAGCCAGAACACAAAATGAAAACATAGACCAGATCATGGCAAGATGAAGACCGATGGAGGTTTCTTCTTCACTATGAAATAATTACCAAATAACACCATTCAATACAAGAGAGAAAACTTCTGATCGCTTGCCACATTACTGGCATGGCTTTTTGACACATAATTTTGTGACAGTTCTCTTTAATAAAGCTGTTTCTTTTTCAGTCTTTGTATTTGGTAAAAACTAAAAACCAAAATCAAAGTAATTTGTTATACCTGAGGTAAGAATTCTTTCGCCAGAGCTAGTGCTCTTCTGTATGCAGCATCCCCTGCTTCATTCTGTTCTACCACATGGCTAATCAATCCTATTGATTTTGCTTCCTCACCATCTACAATGCGTGCAGAGAAGATTAGTTCTTTTGCCAATGACACTCCAATTGTGCGAGGTAATCTTTGTGTCCCCCCTAGAGTTTATAAAAAGAGAAAATGCAACTATTAGTTTCCCATGTATCTATACCACAAATGTAGATGCCTTGTTCATTTCAAGTATTTTCATTTTAAATTCCATAAACAATTACATAAACATACAGAAATTCAATTAGTACAAAGACATTATTAAATACCTTCTTCAGTTTTTCAGACTACATCTAAATTGAAATCAATTGCCCTGTTTCTTAGAGAGACATGTAAATAACTGAAAAGAGGTACTATTAATAGAGACTCTGTTCTATTACAGAGAAGTTACCTTACTCATATCAGCCAAAAGCCAGACAAAAACTACTTGACAGTAATTAACATATCCAAACCCTCTGCTTCTTTTCAACACCATATATTTTTATGATATAAGGCACCTCTTTCAAAGAACTATACTTAAAAAGAATATATGCCTTAACAAGACTGTAGCCCATTCTAAAATTTGCACCTTAGGGACCATATTTATATGTAAACTAAACTAAAACCATTACTAGACAAGGTGTCTAAGAAGCCATGGTTTTGTCTTGTCTTACTCCTGCATTATTGTTGCAACCTTAAAGCATGATTACAAAAGCTAGGGAAGAACAATGGCAGGTTCAGATCAGCAGAGAAAGGCATCTAACTTTATAACAGTTAGCTGTCCTTAGCACATTAAAATCTTCTTTGACTTATCAGCATTTTCAGAAGGTCAGTAAGTGGTAACTACATTAACCAGACATGAAGATTGCTTAGCTGGACTAACAATTAACTTTTGAGAACTAACAAACAACGAGAATGTGGGAATAATCATTATCGAAATGGAAGATGTAGATTCGAATCACAGAAGCACATGTTTATGTGCTTTAATTAAAACAGTGGAAATGGCCTTTATCTGGGAGAAAGGATTTTGAAAATCACAAGGTCTACCATTTTGACATGGATCTGAAACAAATACTCAATTTATACAAACAGTCTGTAAGCAAAAATTTCTTTTCAAATAGTTATTTCTGCAGGAGGATGCTAATATAGTCAAATATAAATATATATATTCTATACATAAATATATATATTCATATACAAATATAAATATATTCATATATAAATATATGTATATATGCAAGAGGAATATTTATAGGAGTTGTTCATGACACTGTGCAAATGTGTGTTCAACTAACAAAATATATTAATTTCTACTAAATAATGGTGGATTAAGCCACCAGTATTTTATTCAAGCCATTCAGTTCTCTTACTGATGTTTCCTGAAAATACTTCCAATACATTTCTGAGATAAATAAACTGACGGGAAACAAACTAAAGGTTTTTGTGATTTAATAATTCAGCTTTCAACTACTCTTTTTTTCTGAACCACAAGCTTCAGTACTACCATATTCCTCTCTATAAAAACAGATCTGCCTTTGAACACCTTATATAATACAAAATTGCAGAAGGTTTGTTTCTGCCTTATGCCTTTCCAGAATATTAGAAGATGATGATCTATAACAAAAACTGAGATATATTTTCCAGGTAAAAACAGGAAGAATGAAATAAATTATTATAACAATTAAAATAAAATTTGTAGAACAAAAATATTAGTAAAAACAAATAATGTGATATTCTCTATGATCCTACAATGCTTGAGAGGATTTTAGCAAGACTGTCCTAATGGTCAAGGGCAACAGGCAACAGCAAGAGAAATTCTTACTCAGTACATTCTGCTAATTCTGCTAATTTCCTAAAGCTAAGCCAGAGATAGTGCTAGGGGTAAAATTTTGCTAACAGCACGGTTTAGAGACATTTTTCTGAAAGGGGCAAGGGATGCACATATACTAAAGTAACCCCACACCAGAACCCAAAAAACACTACAAACCCTGAAGCATAAGCCTTCCCTTCAGCCTTGGCTTGCCTCACTAGTGACATTCATGGAAAATGACTAAAGCTGTATCTATCAAATTTATACCAGACCTACATGCCAGAAAAACATGAGCTGTGTTTTCAAGAAATTCACTACTTCTGATACTCGGCTGTACCACCACCACAAACAAACATTTATTGAGTTTTTTATTTAAATATTGAACATCTTTTAATTTCTCACCCAAATAAACTGTCACACTAATCAACATATATTCTTACACACATTTTACACACATATTGGAACATAGCAAATGTCTACCTTATTCTCCTTAAGAATATTTTAGTCACAAATTATTCCTTTGACCACAGCCATGGAATCTAGAAAAGCATCCAGTTTGGCTTTTGATTAAAGAAAACTATTTGTCTAAATTGTAAGATCTGAAACCATACGAGGCTGAATTTACTGACTCTGCATCTTCTACTTCTTTCTTGCACGTATTCCTAGTATTTTTCTTTACTTAATTATCTGCCCCTTCCTTTACTGTTTTATCTCTTCTATTACTGCTTTACCAGGAAATGCTGAAAACAAAGTTTCATTGAGCAACAATATTTCATAACTTTGACTAAACAATGGCTATGTTTAAGCATGAAATAGTGTTTATAGATTAAAAAAAACTGTTCTTGCCAGTGTCTTACACAATAATGATTAAAGAGCAAAAAAAAAGCAGACTACAGTTGTTTGGCTGCCTCCTACACTGAAAAGCCATTAAGCAGAGGAGCATACTCTTTGATTAATATTTACAGAACAGAAGCCAACAGTTCACTGCATCAATCACACACATTCAGTAGTAGGGGTAAGATATATGCACACACAAAAACTGTAAGACCAAATTAATCAAACGCAAACAACACACTAAAATACATCCAACACACCAAAGTTGCACCCATTTATGAAGAAAAGACAGAGTACACCGTAGATAGATGTTCTGTTTTGGTAATACACAAAGAACACATAATGTCTGCCAACTATAATCAGAACTAAAGGAAGTAACACCCAGTCTTCAAAGACATTACTTAACCAAGGCATTTCATCTAAATGTAGTGCAGAATTTGATGGGAGAATAGCTGTTTCATCTTCACAAATTTAATGACATGTTATTTCAAGGACTAGTAATCTGGTATTACTCACTCTGTTGATAAAAGTATTTAACATACAGTTGCAATGGTAATGTGTTCTTACCTGAAATGGTATATAAGCAATGTCGTAATACTTGTAAATAGCATTTTTAGATGACACTAATTCGTATTTAAAGTTTGTTTAAAGTGAAAAGACACAGTTAACAAAAGACGGCTAATTTCTGGTACAAAAACTGTTAAACAGTATTTTTTAAAATTTAACAAATAGTTGATTTTGTACAAATATTTATTTACTGTCAGTAATTCATCAATTACAAAATATGTACACAACTGGTTTGAATTAAGGGAATTACGTGATAAATGCCCAAGAGTATATCCAACAAGATGAAGCAACTAGCTTACTGGAAATAGATTCATTATTCTGGCAGAGAATATCTACAGTCAGTAGTTTCTCATAGCTGATGGCACTGTCAAAACATACCGGAAAAAATTGTGTTCTGACAAAAAAAATCCAAACTTTAATTCAGTAATAATCCTGTTTATTAAGTCAAATAAAAACCAGTNCCATCCCATCCCATCCCATCCCTTGATTCACAGTAGATTAATTTAACCAATAGGTTTCTAGCTTTCTTCTTTTAAAGAGTACTGTGCACACCTTGCATTTTATTAATAACCAGTGGTGAAACCAAAGCCTGTCATCTACAAACTTTCTAATTATTCAAGTAAAATGTATGCTTGTGATTTTTTTGCAGAAAACTCTAAGTAGATTTTTCATTCTTCCATTGAAACTCCTAAAAATATGGAGTGCAGAAAGCTGCTGTTCATGATAATGAATCCTCAACAATATAAGTCCATAAAAAAAATTAAATGGATAAAATTATTATTTTAGTATAACACTTTTCAGTCATGTTATGTTGTATTTTAAAAGTCTCTGTAACAAACATAGCTTCCACTTTTAAAGTACCTGCCATCTGTTGCTAAGTTAAGCAATTTTCAAAATATAAAACATAATAATGTCTAAACACTCTACCTAGATAATACTTAACACCAATTTTCCAACAGATTATTTCCAAGATTAGGCCTTGATCCTGAGAAGTTGTCCGTGTTGTAGTTAACTTCAATCCAGGTATAAATATTTATGGGCTCAGGCTTCCCCAATTTTGTCTCAGAAGAAAACGAAGCACAAACCAGAGAGCTGACTAACAACCAAAACCAGCTTAGACCAGGAAAGACACCAATAGAGATGCAAAAAGAAGACAAGGTGAAAATGTGATGGAGAAGAAAAGAAACAAAACATTATCTCTGCAAGAGGAAAAAAAGCACTGAGATGACAAAGAGCAAGCGGTAGGTAAGGCCACTCTTATATATGGCCATGTAAGTCATTGTTTGGAAAAAGACTGGAGATCTGAGGAAACCCTGAGACAGTGGCCTGAGGCTGACTCAGAGGTTGCCCCAGGGTCTGTAATGACTGAGAGAAGAAGTTTTTTGAGCAAAATTTCATAGTAGGTTGCCCAAAGTGCTCATAGAAGTCTGGCTTGTCAGTCAAGACAAAGAAAGCCCCAGAGGCACGCCAGACACAATCTCCCTAGATGAGGTCCAAGAGGCAGGACGACTTGCTATCTGTGCCAGCCTGGCTGTGGCAAACCCCATCTCCAAAACAGCCCACTTAATTTGCAAATCAAGCCTTAACTTTCACAATCCGTTCTATTCATCTGCATCTATGGATTGGTTTATTTAAAAATCTCTCTTAAACACGCCTATACCAAACCGCCATGCGTGGGTGGCTTGAAGGTGACAGCTTGAATCAGAAGAATATAGTACTTGGCTTGAAGATGTATGAATGCTTAAGATGCATGAGAGGAAGTGTAAATACACTTTAAGAATTCACTAGCAGTTAAATAATTACAGCTTTTGTACTGAAAGATAAAATGGCCATGTAATTTAGAAAAACTAAATTATTTTCAAAATAAGTAATTGTCTTGTAGATTGAGAAAATAGAAGATGGTTTCCTAGCAGATGGCTGCATACGTGAAATGCATGGAACCAAAGAAATGCATCTGGAACCCAAAGTTTACAAAATGGACTCCACTTCAAAAGGAATTCTGCACCTGGGGTAGGGAGCTCACTCCACACTGAACTCACAAACGCGGTACAAACAACTTCACTGTCAGACAAAACACCATTTGAGAAGCACAGATCTGCATTATCCCCCCATGGACTCCAAGGACTTGCAGTATTGCTAATGCCACTGACAATATGTCTTATTTGGTTTTAAACTGAAATTATTTGAGGGAAAAAAACCCAGAAATGCCAACAACTGTTAATCCACTTATTAACTTTTACTTAAGTGTTCACAAGTGCAACAAGCATGAGCACACAGAGATATTCAGTAAGACCACATGCCTTCCTATTACTCCATATAGGAACTTGGTATTTCATTTGAGGATGCAATAAGTCACCTTAAACGAAATTCAGAAGTAGATACGCATTAAAACATAAGTCTTCTTACTGCAGATAGATATTAATGGCCCACAAGAAGGCATTTTCCAGTTTCAAAATTACACCCACACATATCTATGAAGTCATTACTCAGCTGTAACAACAGGTAGGAGGTTTAGACCAGTACTGCACTGTATGATCATACTTCACAAATCATGTGGGATTTATGTGTAATATTGAGTGAGAACTTTTATTTAACTTGTATTTTAAATAAACAATTTTACAAGTCCATATTCTTATGTTTTTCAATTGACTATGACAGCTAAACTTCATTTAATGTGAAAATCAAGACAAGAAAAAAACAGACACGAGAAAAATTTTTGTCACTACCTTGGGCAAGTGAAAGAAAAAAAATATCATGGTAGTATCCTATTTTTACTTATATTTTTAATGAGATCACAGTCTGAAATTGGGTCAATTACTATAGTTTTCAGTGGACAGAACTGAAATAACGAAACAACAAGCAAAGCAAAAAAACCAGACTAATAAATCTGAAGTCTTCACTGCTTAAAAGCAAGTGACTTGAATGATTTTCTCACTTCAGTGCTCTCCTTATGGAAATCTACCGTTTTATTCTTCCGCACAGCAAAGAAATCTGCTAAACCCCCCAAACCAATTCCTATTCCTTAACCCTATTCTTTCTCCCATCCTGACTACTATCAAATTAATCTGCTTTCAACTCCTCCAGAGTAATGGGTTTTTAAGAATTTATGTCTGAAATTATTCATCCCTGAAATTCTGTGACTTGAGCAGCAGTCAAGAAAGAAGAATTGGTGGCTAATACGATGGGAGCTCAGGGAAAACAGCAAACCCAACAAGACAGTAGGAAGACACAATCTCACCTAGCTCAGCTACCAAATCCCAAGAAGGCAGAGCACTCTCTCTACTGAAAAATATATGCAAAATGAACTTGTACATACAAGCACATTTTACAACCAAAGTAAAATGTCCTCCCAGCTGAGGACGCATATAGTACAGCTACACTGCACCTAGCCTAGTACTTAGGCTATAACATAATGTCTACAACCATTTGTGGGGCAAAAAATGGGCCAAACCCTTCAATGCCGGCATGCATTAATATAATAATATGCAATGCAAAAAGGAAACTCTTCCATAAATTGGAACTTAAGATACATTAGTATAAACATTTCCGTTTAAAGCCAGTTCCTGTGCAACAGTGGACCTACCCCAATAAGCACAAACTGGCATTTGAACACTTTATTGTCTGGGACTACTCACACATTTTTCCTTAACTACAGCTCTTGCATCACCTTCTTGCCATTTTTTTGTTCTTGAAAAAACCCCCAGAAATCAATATGTGAGGGGAAATCAACAAAGAAAGAGACTAACTAAGTAATTATTCCCAGCCTTCAGCTGTCAGACAGTTACAACAATAAGGAAATTAAGTACATTAAGAAAACACCTTTTATGTTCCTCTTGCCTGCTGCTGTGACAAAGCAATACAGGACAGAAGTCACTGTTTTTAGCATGCAATGCAACATGGCTGTATGCAATGGCAAGTCTTTCCCCATAGATGGAGAAACTACTGCTAATTATATTCTTCTGTCACCTAATAAGGCACATATGAGTTGGATTTTGTGGACCTTTACAGTTTTAAGGATCAAAGAAATTAGATACTAATTTTGTTTTCCTTACATCCTACATCCAGATTCCAGGAAGAGAGACACTACGAGCTATACTGGCATGAGGTAATGAAGAAATGAACCTGCATCAACAGCAAGAGCTAGAATAGCTGCCATGAATCTGTGGGGCCCTGCACTGCACTTATTTAAAAAATTACAAATATATTTTAATTAACATAAGTCAGTAAGAATAGTTTGTATAACAAATGCTAAGGTTCAACAAGATAGGGAGCACCACTCACTTCTCACTAGCTGGCCTCATCCTGCTCTTCAGGCAGGACTATTCTGAAGTGACCAGAGGCCACTGCTGAACACTTTGTGCTTCTATTTGTGGCTACAGCCCGGCTGCTCCTCCTAGTTTCTGGATCTCTTAGGGCACTCCTACATGCAGATCCTTTGACCCATCTCTGGCAGCAATCCATCTACTTCACTAAAGATTCAGAGCTAGTGCTCTCCCAATTCCTCAGCAGGTTAGGAACATTTTACTGGAGTCTGGAGACATCAAAAGCTCTATTACTGCCTAAGTCCTTCAGAGAACACACAGCATTTGAGAAAAAAAAAAAAAAAAAAAAAAAAAAAAAATTCTTTAAATAAAGGACACTTTACTCTTGAAATCTGAAGAGAATCAGAATCTTTAAGAAAAAATGTTGAATGACAAGCCTTGTAAGAGTCCATTTGCCTGCAAGGCCAGAAATTTGATGAGCAAGCATGAACCCACATCACCTTCTCAGCCTCAGTCTCTTTTCTCTTTCTTTCTCAGATAAAATCATATTTTTTAACAGACTTACTACTTCTGTTTCACTTTAAGCCTGGGATGTGTTTCACCCTAGTTACTGCCAGCCTTCTTCCCTATCCAGGCTCTGTTGTAACATTTATTCTTCTTGGAAGTAGACCACTGTAACAGCTCAGAAATTGAAAGTATTTATCGCACCTCCATTTTTAATCCTAGTCAAACAGGGTTGTACCTTACCATGCACATGTAATTGAAGGTCACACAGAGAGCTGTAGGTGTTCTGTGGAGATATCTGGTGGAATACCAAAAGCAAGATAAGGTTGCAATGTGTTAGCATGGCCCTTATGCCTTTTTATATTACAAAACATAAATATGATTTGAGACAGTCTACTTTGCTATCTCAGTCTCTCTCATCTGTTTCCCTGTCATACATTTCTACTTCCTTAGGTGTTTTTAAGATTGTAAAACAACATTTCTGGTGAAACAAACAAAAAAAATTAATCTGAAACAAAACATTTTAGTTTTACAACTTGATTTTGGTTGATAATTAAGTTCAGCCATTGAACTGAATCCTCAGAATTTTTACAGTCCTACTTACACCTGAAAAAGACTTATTAAAGTAAATTTATCCCTCCCTTCTAGCCTGTTGCTTGTACTCAAGCCACGTACTATTTCACACCAGTGAGAACCTGTGTGAAAGAAAACCCTGGTTGTTTGAACAGATGAAAATGAAACATAACCAATAAAAATTAGACCATTAATGCAACAGTGATCTTACACGGTACTTACACTGAAAGGAGTATCCTTGAACAGAAGAAATTTTAGTTCTTTTGTACAGGTAACTCCCCAGCCCTGGTAATAAGTACATCCTCTCCTTACTGGTTCAGAACAGACAGAACAGAAGGCCAGGTGCAACTGTGAGCGCGGGCTGCTAGGTTTGAATCCCACAGACAACCTCATCCTCCTTATTTGACTAAACACAGTCATGATCCCTCACAATGCTCTGGCTTAGGTCATTTTAGCTCTCTAAATATGAGAGCAATGGTGGTTTCCTGCAAACACGCTGAATGGGAAAGAAACAACTACGTCCCCATCAAAAATTAAGAAATGTTTTCTGCAAATATAAACTAACTACAGCTGATGCTCAAGGAATACATAAAGGAAGGGGAGGTATGGGGAGAAAAATATTTTTAAAGAAAAAACACCGGGCAACTGAGGGTAGGGAGTAAGCCTGCAATTGCAGGGAGTTAGAACAAATGTCTGTAATTGGAAGCAAAGTTTCAAGTGACCCTGTGCAAAGCGCCTAAACGCTCTCTTTTTTTGTGCAAGATCATCACTCTATTTCCCAGAAACTGGGCAAATAAGGTCTTCTTTTAGATTGATTGTTTTCTAGAAAAGTCTAGAAAAAAACTCTTAGGACTATCCAAGTGCTGTCTGGCCAATAAATATGTTTCATCATTCTGCATAATCAAGGAAGCCAAGAAACTATGAGGACCTCATAGGATAAGAGAAGAATTTCTATTCATAATGAAATAAGAAATTCCTTCTGTCAGGTATTCTTGATATTGGCATATTGAACTAAAAGGTCAAAATTAAACTAACTTCCTTCATCCTTTTAGTTCGGATAAATCAAGTTTCAGTTCAGTCATTCATATTGAATGATGCCCAGATGCAACATAATGTCAAAATATGTATCAGAGGCTTCTGAGAAACTAAATTCTTAAAATTAAAATTAAATTCTTAATTCTTCATGTCTATGTTAAGTTCATTGCACTCTGTTCCAGTTTGCTTTACAGTTTCACAGAACTACCAGCGCAAGTATTAGCTTAGAATTAGTCAAGAGAAAACTTAGATTAATTCAGTCATCTGATCAACATTGGCTTCCCACATCTCAATTTCTTATTAAAATATAAAGAACATTAATATAGAGTTGTTAGAATAAAGTTACAATGGATTAACAACTTTTGTTTTCATGATGAAAAATGGAGGTAAAGAAGGAAGAACAGGAATCTGCTATTTCTGGAATTCACAGATTTGCAATAGTTGGCTCAAACAAATCTCCAGAGCCAGAAAGGTTCTGTGAAATAATTAAGGAAACAGTACTCCATAAATCATTTTGTTCAGCTTGTTTTGTGGTGAACTAACTTGTGCAGCTGTTCTTCTGAGGCAGACTACACAATTGCCATTTCATTTGTTGAATTTTCTGGATGCTGAAGAAAAATGCCAGACACAGAGTAAATTTGTTACGAGTTTGGAAACTATTTTTCTTTCTCATCTAATACAGTCATAAATGAGTATGAAATGGAAATAATTAGATTCGGTACTCTTACTCAGTAACGACAAATCTCCAAATAAGTAAACTACTCAATTAAAAACAGTTACACAATTCATACTGATATAAAAGATATATTCTTCATTTCCTTCAAATTTAACGTTGACCATAAGTAGACCAAATTTAGTGTTTTGTCTTACATTGGCCTGATACATTGATGTTACTTACTTCACAATCATCAACCCTGCAGCAGCTGAAAATGGGGCCAAAACAAACTAGAAAGCTGTGCTTCAAAATCAGATATGTCAGATATTTCATTCTATCTTTACATTATCCTAACTGAGAGCTCAGGAGATGGCTTAGTTGTGTTTTCCAAGTAGTCTTCTGTGTTCTGTAATGCCATGATGGTGACCATACAATAGAATTCAAATATTTTTGAACAACTGCATTTTACATGTTACAGGATAAATGATACATAATTGTATTTTGTATGAGTATCCTAAATTCAGTTACTGCACCCCTGAAACAAACACGTTTGATTATCTTTTAAGCTTTATGAGGTAGTTTTGTTTATTCTTTTTAGTAGAAACAAAAGACTGCCACTTTTGATGTTCTGTTCCTCAAAACCCTTAAGTAATTTATTATTTCGTAAAAACAAAAGTTTAGCCCAATATTTTCTATCTTCTATGCCTCAAAACTCTTGAGTAGTAATACTTCTTCTGCACAGAAAATGTCCACTTGTAATATCCATAAATGAGTAGCTAAGAGGGTTCCTACTTCAGTGTATTTATTGACACAAAAAAGCACTACAAACTTTTATGCACTAACAAAGGCTTTCTTCCTACCCCTTCCCCCCCCCGGCTTACTAACAGCTCATACTCTTAGAGAGCCCTACATGCAAAGAAGTGGGTTTCTTTTGACTGAACGTTAAAATTTTCTAATTCAAACCAAACTGCTCTAGCAGTATAAAACAGGTTTAATATTTTCAGTTTGCTCTAATACATTACATACAGATATATATATATCTGTATATTATATATATATATATATATATTATAATATAATATATATATAATGTGTATATATATATATATCTGTGAACAAGGGAAGTGAGATACATCAGAATCTGTTTTGCAACCTCTGTGGTCATTACTAATCCAAGTCCAGTAACCACCATGTAACAGGCTAAATTGGCTTTTCTAACAGCAGAGGGGTGGAACCTAAGATGATAGGAACAGCAGATGAGGAAGTTTTAAATTTACAAATCTGATTACACATGTTACAATTTACAAACTACACAGGAAAATGCACTGGTGTATTACAAATGGACTAATGTGAGTTTATTTAGACAAAGTAGAGATTCATATTTTTGTTGATCACTTAACATTTTGTCTAAAAAGTCAGGACAATTAGGAGATGAAGGAAGATACTGTTTGCTTGATTTTCACCTTATTGACAAAACAAAGCTATTTATACTCCTTCACTCCACAGGAGTTTTGGAAAAAGCAAACCTTTTATCGTCACCACTACCCAGTTTCCTCATAGACGTACTACTGAAACCTATTTTCATAACATTCCTGTAAGATGAAGCATTATCCCCTTCATGTACTTTTATATGGAGAAATGAATAATTGTGTCCACAGAACCAGGCTAAAAATTGTAAAGGAAACAGGGAATTATGTTAATTTTACATGAGCGGGAAAAAAAAAATACAAAATATTGAGAATTAGATGATCAAAGAAGAACCATGTATTTTATGAAGGAGGGGGTTAATGAAAAAATGTATCATGTTTCATAATGCCTATGTACAAAGGAGATACTTTCAGTCAAAAGGCATTATAGTGACAGTCAGACATGTTACAGTTTCTCTGATAATCATTAGAAAAATGTGAATTCATCAGTAAGTGAAGTATTCAAACATAATTGTTTTCACTGAGGAGAACCCGGGCGGGTTTCCTCTCAAAGCAGTTCTGCTTCCTATCGGTTAATGTGCGCAACTCATTTAAGTTCTCCACTCTTCACTCTGAGGAAGCTTAGCCAAGACGACTGTCCAGTCCCACACTGAAGGATTGGCAAGAGAACAGCTCTGCAGTGGAATGACCAAGCTAAATATCTTAGGTTTAAGAAAAAAGAAGTACTAGGCTACCTGGACAGTTGGCTAAAGTATACCAAGCTCTGGCCAAAGAGAATGCCCAAGGCCATTAGCCAAAGGAAAAAGCTGGCCAAGAAGCCGGGCAGCTCTTCAAGGTTCTCCCAGCTGAGGCCCCAGAATCAACGGCTGCTACATCAGCAGCTCCAAGGCCCCATTTAAGACAATTCTCAGGCTTTAGATGTGGTGTGGAAAATCTGTGTATGAGGTAGGAAGGTTGCATAAACAGCTAGCCAAAAGTCTAGAAACCCACAGACTTCTTACAATCAATTTCTTACCATTTTATTTCATTTGCTTCTTACTAATTCCTGCCTTAGCTTTACGTGTCAAAAAATTTCCTACTCTCTTCTATTGTACCAGCTATCATTTTTAGGCTCTTCAGTTGTCTTTTTCATTCACCACAAAACGAAACAGGTTCAGTGCATTATACACAGCTTTGTTTTCCTCCTGGAATTATTGCCTATTTTGTCTCTCCAATATGATTTCATTATGAGATTAAGTTTCCTTTCTAAGTTTAGCAGGTTAAAGTTGAAGGTTAATAACTTTCCTGAGTTCTGCCGATTTGTAAGAAACGGGCTGAGGCAGCAATTCACACCCTACTGCTCAAACTCTGGAAGTGAGTATGAAACCTGTATATGGGGATCAGGTAGAAGTAAGAGAGTCTGCACAAGAGTAGATGTTAATTATCTCTGGCAGGAGGAGAAATAGCTAAATGCTACTTGGTTCAATTTTCTAGTACCCCCTGCAGGTTAATACAAAGGAGTAGCATTTGGCTTCAAAGTGAATGGCATATATATCCTGCCTAATTAAAATGAAAATAAGACCAAAGGTCTTTTATGTTGTTATTAATATTTAATAAAATATTTCTAGGCTTCTGTGTGAAGAGAATACCAAAGGGAGTTCTGACTGTATTTCACCCATCTCCTCAATTTCAGGAAATGATAGTATCTTCTGCACAATATCATAGTACCTACTATTATTGTTGGGATTATACTTAATAGTCTTCCTTGTTTTCAGTTTCCTCACATACATATCAAGTTATCCAGACTACTCATACTCCTCTGGTCAGGGAGATGAAATTGACAGTTCATTTATTTTAGCTAGTTTAAGTGCAAACTAATCTTCCTAAGATAAACTCAGGATTCAAAAATAAATATGGAACTTTGTGAATTCCCTGAATTATGGTGTTATATTTTTCTTTTTTTTATTGCATTATCTAACAATCTTGCACTTTATATTACTGTGCAATCAGTTTTAATTTCACACCCATATTAATTTCCTTTGTATGAAACAGTAGGGTAAGCAGATTATTACAGGTCTCATTTTTCTTAAATCAAGTGCTAAAAAAGTTAAAATCCATCTAAAAGCTAACACTTAATATAAAAAGTCTTAGCGATATGACACATTTATATTACTATTTCAGGCAGTGCCGGTAGTATCACCTTTATTATTACCATATAAAATTTTCCACTATAAAACGTTGTTTTTATTTGGGCATAATCTCTCAAGTTTTTAAATAGCTCTTCCCTTTATAAGTATTATAAACAGCCCAGCAATCAGTTCATATTGCTAGGCTGGTCATAGGTTGTTGTTTTCTTAATTCAGTCAAAAACATTCAGCTGTACCTAAGAATGAAAGCTATGGAAAAATGTGACTTGCTCAAAAAATAAAGGAGAGTAAAGAAAAGGAAAGAAGAGAAGGGAGGGGAATGGGGGGATGAAAAAGAAAGCCTTGTTTTGAGTCACTCTTAACATTTTTACTTTGGAATACAGAGTTAAATTTGGCTTGACATTGGTAGCAGTGTCATTTGCAACTGACACAACATATTTGGGGAAGTTTCAGTCTTCAAAAAATTCTCATTATGAACTGCACCAGTATTTATGCCCATGAAATGAAAGAATATACAAAATAAAGCATGAAGAGCTGGCTTAAAACTTTACAAGATATATTGTATACTTTTATGCAAAATTGCATCTAAGTAGCTAATTTTTGAGTGCTTCAATTTTCAATCACTTTCTGCCAAAATATATTTTACATATGTCTATATAATCTTCAAGGCGCTGCCCCTGTTCCTTTTTTTTCAGGATCTGTATGAGGAACTATATAAGGTAGACTTTTTGAGGAACCATATAAGGCATATTATCTTCAGCTGCAAGAATTTCTCTGCTACTAAAAGAGAACAGTAAAATTTTCCTACAGCAACATCAAATGCCATGTAGAGCACAGTACATACTGCAGTTGGGACTGCTGAAGAATAATATAACTTGCAGGATGACTGTATGGGAGCATTTTAAAATATTAGACTGATTTATATTGAAGTAAGGAAATTCAAAATTAATTAAATAAAGCAAATTAAGTTCATTCTAACAGAATCATTTGTGTTCACTCCGAAATTAACACAGCTTAAATAATACTTCAAACAAATAAATTTTGAAGTGACTCCCCTCTTCCAGAATACATAAGCCTTTAAAAAACACTAGCTCCATTCCAAAGTCTGTAAGGGACTGTGTTTTAGCAGACACAATTATCTCTGGTATGTTCCCATCCAAAGGTTTTTGACATACCTGTCCATTAAAGCACTCTGTGCCCTGTCCTCTTTCCCATCCATCTGCTTGCTGACTTATCAGCCCCAGTCCCCTCCTCAGTGTTACGGCTCTTTAACAGGCTTTTCTTTCCCTTAGCTACTGGTTCCTTAAAACCTTGTCCTTTAAGTTCCAGGATCACCTACCAATTTTCCCCACCTAAAAAACCAAATGTAATTCCTCCCAAATTCCCATGTCTTCTCCAATTTTGCTTCCTGTTGAAGTACAGTTTCCTGCTAAAAAAATCCTGAGCTGCCTCTTCCTTCCTGAGCTGCCTCTTCCTTCCATACAGTCCCTATGAGCTGTGAATCTCTGCTGGGGTGCTCTGCATCCATCCATATGCTGTAATATGGAGGGCATTGCAAAAGGGTGACCAAGAGCATAGGAAAAAGCCTGAGATTTCTGCCCTGGAGCCTGACTTCAGCTTCTCAATACAAGGAAAGCACTGCTCAGGCCTGAACAGAAACAAATAAATGTCATTGGGAAGCGGCAGATAAATCTATAAAATAGTATGTGAAGACTCAATTTTTTTGCTTCAGTCTTCAGTGGCAGCCTCTCCTACCACACCTCTGAAGTGGACAGACCACAGGACAGGGACTGGGGGGCCAAAGTTCCTCCACTATAAGAGATCAGGTTCATGACCGCCTGAGGAATTTGAACCTTATGTGGGACCTTATGAGATGCATTACAGAGTCCTGAGGCAATTGGCTGATGAGACCCTGGGATGAGATCAGTCGGTCAGAGCCTGGTGCTATTAATACCAAGATTGTGGGTTCAATCCTCATATGGGCCATTCATTTAAGAATTGGTCCTGATGATGCTAGCGGGTCCCTTCCAACTCAGAATATTCTGTAGTTCCCTAATTCTGTAGTTGCCAAACCACTCTCCACGACATTCGAAAAATCATGTCAGTCAGGTGAATTCCCAGGTGGATGGGAAAAGGGGAAACAATGTACCTATCTGGGAACTACTGACTGAACAGCCTCATTTCTATGCCTGGGAAGGTCATGGAATGGATCTTCCTAAAAGCTCTGGAGCACTTGTGGGACTAGGAGGTGATTCGAGACAGCCAGCACCACTTCACCAAAGGCAAGTCCTGCCTGACCAACCCAGTGGCCTTGAATGATGGAATGACTCCATCAGTGGACAAGGAAAGGGCTACAGCTATCATTTATCTGGACTTCTGTAAAGAATTTGACACACTCCCCTTTAATATCCTTCTCTCTAAACTGGAGAGATGGATTTGATGGGTGGACTGTTGGTGGATGAGGAATTGGTTGGACAGTCACATCCTGAGGACATTGGTTAAGAGTTCAATGTCCAGACAGGCATCAGTGAAAAGTGATGTCCCTCACTGGTCTGTATTAGGACCAGTGCCGTTTATTATCTTCAGCAATGACACAGACATCAGGACTGAGTACACCCTCAGCAAACATGCAGAAGATACCAAGCTGAGTGGTGCAGTTGACACCTGAAGGATGGGATGCCATCCAGATGGACCTGGACAAGCTCAAGAACTGGACCCATGGGAGTATCATGAGGTTTAACAAGACCAAGTGCAAGGTATTGCACCTGGGCTATGGAGACCCTCGGTATCAGCACAGGCTGGGGGATGAGCAGATGGAGAGCAGCCCTGGGGAGAAGGATTTGGGGTGCTGGTGGGTGAGAGGCTGGACATGACCCAGCCATGGGCACTCCCAGCCCAGAGAGCCAAACGTGCCCTGGGCTGCATCCAAAGCAGTGTGGGTAGCAGGGGAGGGAGGGGATTCTGCCCCTCTGCTCTGCTCTGGTGAGACCCCACCTGGAACACTGCATCCAGCTCTGGGGTCCCAGCACAGGAACGACATGGACCTGCTGGAGTCCAAAGGAGGAACACAGGAATGATCCAAGGGCTGGAGTACCCCTCTTGTGAGGAAAGGCTGAGAAAGTTGGGGTTGGAAGTCTCCAGGGTGGCTTTATTGTGGCCTTTCAATACCTCAACGGGGATTATAAGAAAGAGAGATTTAGTAGGGCTTGCTGCAATAGAACAAGTGTTAATGGCTTTAAACAAAAAGAGAGTAGATTTATACTAGCTGTAAGGAAGAATTTATTTTTTTTTTACAGCACGGGTGGTGAGGTACTAGACCAGGTTGCCCTGGGAAGTTGCCAACGCCCTACCACTGAAGGTGCCAAAGCCAGGATGGATGAAGTTTGAGCTACCTGTTTTAGTGGAAGGTGTCCTTGCAAACTTTCCAAGGAATATCATGTCCTCCTCGTACAGCATTCAGAGAAAGGTAATGCTCACTCAAACTATTCTTTGTGCTTTTCCTTCCTTATACAGTATATACATTCCTCTCTATCATATACCCACAGTGTTGTTTCTTGCAACAATCTGACTTCCTTAGAGAAGAAACTGAACCACACAGCAATCTCTCTTCATCACACACAGCACTGCAACCAGAATCAGTGTCACAGACACTATTCCGTCAAACACCTCAACTCATATATATACGTATTTCATCATACCTTTTAAATAGTTTCAGATAGAAAAAGTTAAAACAGAGTGAATAATAAGTATTTCTTTAATTTATTAAATTTCAACAGATTACTTAACTTATAGTGTACTTTTCAAAATCAATTTTGAAACACCCATGCCATTGAAACATTAGAAAATCTACTTTGCTTTCTAACTACATGCGTCTGTCTTTCCAAATTTAGAAAATCACAGCTGCAACAAATATATAATATATACACACATTATGAATATATACATATTTGAGTCACTTTAAGACAGCATTACCTATTAGGTTTGTACAGAACTCCTTCTGGCTTTCTGCAACTCTTTGTGCCAAGACAAAATTATAATTTTTATTGACATTCATAAACAAACAATGGCTTATGTTCAAAGCAAATTAGTGAACACTACACAGAGAAATGTAACATCATGTTTGCACTTGTTAAGAGCTATTACCCTTTGCATTTGCGAAGTACATCAGTGTTTGACATGAGATG
Organism: Dicrurus megarhynchus; assembly: GCA_013399195.1. Taxonomy (NCBI): domain Eukaryota; kingdom Metazoa; phylum Chordata; class Aves; order Passeriformes; family Dicruridae; genus Dicrurus; species Dicrurus megarhynchus. Next base: position 173,009 of record VXAD01010107.1, on the reverse strand, counting down.
TTAGAGATTCATAGATCTACATCTCCAGGAAATCAGTTGTTCCCTTATATTTAAAACAATCACTTGCATTAGCAATTTGTTGAATTGAAGCTTTACAACTTTTCACCCTCAACAGCACCACAGTTAAACTGACAGACTGCTTCAAAATGTGAACTTTTTAGACCACAAAATCATAAAAATTCTCAAATGCAAAATGAGGAAATTCCAACTGGAAAACTGAAAATATGGCAACAAATCCTCAATATAAAGAGCAATTCCTTTTCCATCCTGAACAGTCCCTCAGACAGTTTCCTCAAAAACCTTAATTAAAGGTTCACTCTTCACTATGTAGAGTTTTGTGTCCATCTAAGTGTTTCACTTTCATTTCTGAAGCTGAGATATAGCGATATGCTCCAAAGCTTTGCTCTCTCAGTGAAGACAAAAATAACACATGCTAACGTCACACTTAAATATATCATGCCCCTAGTACAATCTTGACATATATTTATGTAAAAAACCCATGTACTTAGTGGTATGATAACCTTTCATGCTTGCATTCTGTATGTGTCATAGAATTTGTCAGCACTGGGGGCTTTCCAGTTATTTTATTATTAAAGCAAATGGAAATGGAAACTTAAAAGGGCAAGCTCGACATAACTGTGGGCATAGTGATGCATACGTTAACAGGAGATACTAAATATCTTCCAGAACAAGCTATACAAAGTGCATTTTCCTATTCAGTACAATCTGCAGCAACACAGTTTGATGATAAAATGTCATCCATCTCCATGCTTCTAAATGCTCCAATACCCTGCTGCATGTCAAATACCTTCTCTTCAAACTTTTAGCTTCTGTTGACACTTCATTAGGAAACATTTTGAAAATCCCTTTGATTTGAAATATATGCATTTTGAAACACAGAGTCTCTTGAAGGCTTTTAGCAGTTCTCTCTTGGTTTTGGATATGAAGTTTATCTTGCATCTTTTAACTCTAGTTTTTGTACACTCGAATAACACAAAAGCCCTCAATGGCAATTGAAGGAGCATGCTAGAGCCTTGCTAGTCTCCTAGCAATTCATATATTGATGACACGGCTGAACCAAGGACTTTTAAGGCCTCTAAAATCCATTCCTTTGCAAACCCATGGCATATGATTTTTAGGCTGAGACATCAATTTCATCCAAACTCCCTGCTGCAGAGCTAAGAAATCTTACAGACTTTACTATGAATTTAAGAAGCATGTAGTCTTTAGAAAGAAAAGATCTTAGTCAAGCAGCTGGGACACCTAAACAAATAATGGTGGGTATTAGCTCTCACCAGAAAAAAAAGAAAAAGAAGATATTGAAAAAAAAACTAAAAAAAAAAAAAAGTCTGTGAACCAGCATCTTTGATGGTCTGCAATATTTCAATCCAATTCTGATTAGGAATTAATTATTTTTACTCACACCAGCCTTGCATGTCACTGCTTATCTCAGAGCTCAGTGAAGTTGTACAAGAGTACTCCCTCAGCAGCACAGTGTAGGTCAGGATGCTCAAGCCACAGAACTGAGACCCCGTTTGCACCAATGTTCAGGCCAGGAGTTGTGAGAATCCAGAACTCAGAGTTGTGCTGAGAAGTCTAAAAGTTTGATGCATCTGGTCTAGTACCAGTTTTCAATTCTCTGATAAACTTGCTGCAGTTTTTTCCAATGCCACAGATAATTTCTGAAATCCTAATTTTAATTCTGACACATCATTACTTTCCCCACAATCATTTAAGATTTTTAACAGATACACTGCACATATTCATCTACTAATTACATAAAAGTAGTTCCTATAGAAAATCAACAACTGAGAGGGTATTTTAGATAGCTGTATGCTATTTGCATTCTCTATCTATCCGAGATTTTTCTTCTGGTCATTACTATCCTTGCTGTAGTGTATTTTATATGTCTGAATATAACTTCTAAAACTATTTCTACAACTCACAGACGCAACTGAATTGAAAAACGATAGCTTTTCAAAAGTGACAGGACTAAAAGTACAGAAACACCAACTGGAATTCCACAGCAGCAGACATCAGTATTTTATCATTCATTTATTTACCTCCTAATTCAGAAGTCCCTGACCAGGTGACTGAACAGTAACATTCTGGTCACCAGTTTCTAACTTCATCTCTAAAATTAGCTTTCCAAAAAAATACTTTTGTGGTACTTAAAAAAAACAAACTAGTACAAGAAGCTTTTGACCTGCATACAAATAATTACACCTTGGGTTCAACCTGAAGCTGAAGAATGAAACAGCATATTGAAATTCTTCCTTTGCTCTTGTTACATGTCAAATGCAATTTTCTACAATAATTACACTGAGACTATGTTTTGTTCCTTTATCACTGAAGGACCATCAGGAAGGGATTCTGATAATTACTCTAACACACCTGTGCTTTAAGTAGATTACAGAAAGAACATGTATTTTAAAAGCTTTGAAATATAATATATCTGCTTTTAATTAAAAAAAATCTATTTTTCAGTTTGAGCTGATTATGAGGATAAGGTTAACCATTAAAACATTAATTACTTGAACTGCGAATACAGTACAAAAGTAGTTTCACTTATTCCTACAGACTTCCCAATATGTAGCACCATTCAACAAGTTACTAAACCCATCATATTCTGAACCACAAGTGAGTAATCATACACATTCCATCACTGAGGATCAAAGCTAAAATATTACTTCGTTCAACAGGAAGTCATCAGAGTTTAAAACTCATTTTCCTTCACCACATAAAGCTTGGAACTGTCACTGAATACCATACATGTCTGTAAACTATTAAATCAAACCATTTGAAAGCTATGATCTGTGCCTTCTAAACTGCTTTACACCAACAGAGCAACTTGCCTTTTCAGACAAGTCATCATCTCATAAGACAATATTAGGGAAAGTGTTCTTTTTAGGAAGGGCATGATTAAATGGCTTTGGATGCTGTTACACTCCTAATTTAAAAACCACTGGAGTTGCCCAATTTAAGACATTGACAAAAAAAAGCTCTGTACTTCTTCATACATCACACAAAATGTAAACACACAATTATTGCACATGATAAGTGCTGCAAACACAATAACATTATGAGAAAATTGTGATCAGCCCATTAAACTGGTTAGTGAGCCCTGAACTGTGTTAAACACATATCCATTACATCTACAAATTGCAGTAATTAAGTTTTCTGCATTTTATTGCCGTAAAATAACTCTTCATGAACAGCACAACATTTTATAAATTTCTTTCAGTGAAATAAAATTATATATACATTCGCTAATAAAGCCACTATCATAAGGACTTTAACAGCAATCTTTCTAATTCTCTGAATTGCTGCTAAAAATAAATTTACTCATCACAGAATGATTTACTGATTCTTTAAAAAAAAGCTACCAAACAGGTAGCTGAACTGGTATTCAGAGCTGCCTATTTTTTAATGGAATGTCTCCAATACTGAAAAAAGAAAAGAGAAGGGAAGCTGCTTAAATACACACTTGAAACACCTGTATGCCACTCATAAGGTTTGAACAAGACTTACCTTAACAATTGCCTTTGTCCATTTTATGAACAGACTAAACAGAAACAACCACTCGAAAAATCGGAAAAGGTTAATCTCATTTTACTGTACACTCTTCTTTATAAATTGATAATTATTATATGGTTTTGGACTGCACTATAGCTCTCATATTTTAGAACATACTTCTAGTATCACATTCCCACATGAGTTAGCAGGAGCTGCAATTCAATTATGGAACACAGTCAATTACTCATGAGAAGAGACTTCAGGTTATTGAACTATTTGTTCAAAGATAGGTATTTCTCCAACTGAATGCAGATGAAATTTTAGCAGCAGTCACCAAGTAAAAAAACTGGGCATGCAAAAAGCCTCACGATAAATTCCCTCTGCAAATATAAATGCAGCAAATACAATGTCTCAAAGGAAAATGAGGAAAAACATCAGAATGTCAGAAAGTGTATGTAAGGTGGAAGTGGGAACAGTCCACTTAACAATGTAGAAATGCCACCCACATGAGCACAAGTGGAAGGGGAAGAGCTGCAGCTGGAAGAAGAGGAGGAGCTTCTCTAAGTATGTTAGAACCAAAATTGAACAAAGTAAATGTGGGGGTCTCTGGTGAATAAGGCATGAGACCAAGCAATAAATGACAGGTAAAAGGTATGGCAAAGGACCAAGAAAGGCTTAAATATTATTCACTGCTTTCTTTGTCTTGTTCTTCATTATCAAGATCAGCTCCCTGGCCCACCAGAGTTCCTGAGCATCATGATGGTGTCTGTGGGACTGAAGTACTGCACACAGTAGTGGATGACTGGGTCAGGGACCAGATGAGCATAACTGGACATTTCCAAGTCTCCAGGGACAAGATGGGATGCATTCAAGGGTGCTAAGGAAGTTGACTAATGTCACTGTGATACAAGTCTCTTCTTCCGAAGGTCACAGCAATCAAGTAAAGTATCCCAGAAGTCATTTGTATCCACAGGAGAGGAAGTGCCTGACCAACCTGACAGTGAGATGGTTGACTCAAAAGATGACAGGAGAGCAAAGACTCAAATTTACCACAAATTTAGGGAGTTTTTGGCAGTCTACCTCAGTGTCCTTGTTGTTATCCTCAACTAGCTAAACGATAATTATAGAAATGACAGAAAACAACTCATCTCAGAGATACACAGCAAAAGCCTCAGATGGAAAAAGCACAAGTGGCAGCAAATGAAATTCTAATGAAATAGAAGGAAAAAGGTCTTCACAAGGAGGGGGATCGGACCACAGAACTGGTTGGTCAGAGAGGCTGAGAAATTACTAACCTTTTGGATACACAAAATGGCAGAAAAAGGCCTTGACTAACATGATCGAACTTTAACAGGGAACTGAAGTATATGCCCTAAAAAACGCCTGACCTACCTAAGTTATTCTGTCATTCTAGAATACACAAGAGAAGTTCAACTTACACAGTATCAACCTCAGTCAACCTGACAGGTCCAGCTGTTCCAATGAAAGAGGTTACTGCTTCTCTAAACACTCATGAGGTTGCTTCTACAACTGATCCCTGGACTCAGAATCAGATTCTCCAAGTCTGCTGTAGTAAAAATTAGCTTGGACAGCTTAAACTGTAGCTCATTTGTAGACTTTTTTTTTCCCCCCCTATAATAAAGAAGAATTTGAACAGGCTGTTCTACAAGTAGATCTAAATGGGTGATGACTTCTGGCAGGAGGGTGAGACATGCAGCTGAGGGCATGATAGTAAGCAGTAATCTCTTGACAGCTGCTTGTAATATGCTGACACCCTTCCATGTAACTATTTAAATTGTTTAACCAACTACATCAGGAAAAAGTGCATCATGACTAGGTTGCCAGAGCTAGCAATCAACCAAGCAACTGTTCTTTGTCAGGTAACACAGAGACTCAAATAAGTTAGTGTGAGTGAGGTAAGGAGCAAGGACCAAAGGAGCAGAAAATAAAAAAAATGTATGAGTTTTGTCAGCACTTCCCTTCCAGAGAATCCACAGTTGCAGGCACTGGCAATGATGTAATGGTCATTTTAAAAAATGGTACTTAGATCATTCAATCACTTAACTATCAGGTCACTGTTACATTAGAATCTACAGATCCCTCTGTGCAAAATCAGCTCAGTGGTATAAGTTCTGAACAAAGCTTGTAACAAAGCAGGGGCTTAAGGGGAGGAAAGATCAGACAAATTCATGGAAGCAAAATCCCACAAGAGTTATTAAAAATATATAAACCTCATCCAGCTCAGAAAACCCTTAATCAAAAAAACAGAGACTAGGAAAGTAATAAAGTGAAGTTTCATTTATAGACACTTGCCCTGTGGGAGACAAGACATGAGACCAGACAGACCTTTGGGGTATGCAATACAAGTTCTTTGGTTCTAAGGCCTCACTTGCTCAAATAAGCCCCATCCATTGCTACAGAATCATATGTGGAAACTATAGCCTCTATTCATCCTTGTACTTGAAAGTTTAAATTTGAGCTTATAGACTTCAACCAGTCCTTAAACTTCTCTGTGGACCAATCAGCTGTTGAGGAATGCTAGACTGTGTGAACATCAGGAGATAAAATAATTAACTCAAAAACATTTAGTCTATTGTAGTTTCACTAGCAATGCATTTTAAATTTTGTTTGATTTAAAATTTTATTCTTGTTTCAATACAATATTTTCCATCAGGAGCAATCACCTTCCTCCACTTTGCACCTTGCCTTAAAATACAGGCTTCTCATCCTTAACCAGGGTATTATTGTACTACAATAGTAAAAACGAATGGTACCAAGTAATTCGGAAAGTATTCTTTATTATTACAGATTGTAGAAAATATTCAAAATTACTTAGTTCTATTCTTAGTGTAAGTTTACAGTTATCAGAAGAAAACCTATCTTTTTTTTTAATATAAAAAATTGGAAAGTTCATTTAAATTACTCATCCAAATACCACAGAGATAAAGTAGGACATGCAAATGATTTGGGTTTGGGGTGGGTCGATTTAAAAAAAAAAAAATCATATTCAAAATTGAAGTGTTTTAATGAACTTTAAAGTAAACGGCAAATTAACAGACTGCTGCCATTACATCATTGCAGAACAATTGTCCAGGTACAAATACGTAATATTTTTCCAACATGTAACACAACAGCCTAATTCTACCGCACTGGCTTCACGGTATGAATAATATAATACCCAAACACTGATTCATATGACTATAAAATAGGCTGATGTGGATCACAGTTCAATGAGCTTTAATTCCACTGAGACAAAGTGATTCATATAATAGACATTTTCTAAACTTCAGAGAAACTATGCCACATTAACTCTTCCATAAAAGAAGGATTAAAGTATGATACAAAGCCTTAACTGTCCAGAAGGCTTGATATACAGACATTTGATAGGGTCAAAGAAGTGCTCTAACACAAAAGGCATTTAGTAAAATCTAAACACTTTATCACTTCTCGTTCTGTCAGTCATTAAAAGACCTTCGCCTTTTTTTTTTAATATGGAGATAAAAAGAAACTGGGATTGCAGTAAGAGCTATTTGGGTTACACAGTCACACTGGCTATGTTTCACTGATGGCCACATCACTGACAATGTTTCATTTTTCACAAGCTTTACAGGAGTTTTTCACCTCCTCCATTTCAATATACAAGGTTTCACCTATTAGGTGTTCTGAAACACGAGAAAACACTTTCTGTTGTTTATGAGATTACTATAAATCCCTTTGAGCTTCTTCCTTAATGGTCTTCAAAAATTAATATTTTATCTTTGTAAGGTAACTGGTGCTACCTGTTGAGACCAGGCAATTGTTTCTCCCTCATATCATTAAATATTGAATAAAATGTCTCAATCCTGAAGCTAGTGCAAAAATGTAACATCACTGGCTTAGAGTGATCAGTAGCATGAACATTTATTACAGCTCAAATGAAAATGAACAAGATGCACTTCATAACAATGGGAATACTGCTACTAACATCCTACATGCAATGAAAGCAAATACTTTTACTATAATTAGTAGTCTAAGAAAAATAGAAAAAAAGAGAAGGATAAAGACCAATGTTTAATGAACACCAGTGTCACTCTCGCACCTATTTTAGCTTTGAAATGTTCACAGGTAAGCATTTAAAGAAATACAAATACCACACAGCACTAGTCAAAACAGGCACACTGCTAATCTTTATGAATGTGTTTAACTGTCAAGAATTGAACAAAGTCATTATTTATACTTCATCAATGTCAATAGAAGCTGATACTGGTTGCTACAAGCCTCTGTTGCCTAAATCTATTTTCTTTCCTAGCAAACAGATACTTTGGTAGCTGACCCTTTTCCAAAGCACTTAATAAGAATTTTGAAGTCATTGTCATTTAGATTTTTCAGAACAGTTCCACAAACTGTTTCTAAAATAAAAAATTCAAGCTGGAATTGTTAAATTCATCCACAAAAATTAAAGTTAAGGAAAAAAAGAAAAAGAAAATTGTAGCTAGTGAATTACCTAGCTACATTCACCTAAAAACATGAGTGTATGGATGCATGCACATGTATACAACACTGCACAAGGTAAAAACAGAAGTTATTTTAAACTCTTAATTCTTACATTTACAATTAATTAAAATGTTTTTGGTATAGTACCAACCCCTTCAACACTATCTTTTTTTCCCAATTAGAATATTACATGAGCTGTTGCAGAATATCAAGTCTAAGGGAGTAGCAAGACATAACTTTATTCAGAGGCATTACAAATTTAAACTTTCACATATCAAACAAAAATACAGAAGATTTTTTATACACTCTGCCCTTCAAAGTGAATACTATTTCTAACTAGATCACAATATATTACACTTTCTTTTTTGCACATATTACTTTTATATAAGTCTTTACTACAATAAATCAGTCAAGTAAATAACCATTAGACTTGATCTTAAAAATCTTTTCCAACCTAAAGGATTCTATATTCTAGCTTTCACTAAGCATTCACTGAACTACTTTTCATCACCTCTACTTATAGTAATTCAGAAGAGCAAGTATAATAAGCACTAGTCTGTAGAAAGAGCTACATCCTACATCATGACCCTAAGTCAGGGAATGCTTGAAGTTAGAGTAAATATAAGCAACGAACAACTAAAATTACTTAGATACAGTGTAACATTATGTATACATCTTCTTTACTAAGTTATCTTGTAAATCTACATTTGGTTAGATTCGTGAAAATACAACAACTATGGTATCAGCTTCTACAAGTTTAACCTAGGTTAAATAGTCCATTAAAACCTCAGTTCCAGGTAAATGATAGAGTCCTTAGTTGTGTGAAATTCCATTCTAATTATTTGGAATAATTTGTATTTGCCTAGCATCACAAGGCAAGGTCAATGATACCAAGCACACATAAACAGTATGGACTTCATAGTAGAGATATATATTCTTGTTTATCTTATCTGCAAAGTTCTATTGACAAGTTTTAATGAAGCTTCAGAGTCTGAGCAGACTGAAAGTAGGAGACTAGAAGTACACTGAAGACTAAAAGTATATATTTTTTTATGTTGTAAACATGAACTTGAGCTAGAATAATTATATAAGTAAATGACTTCTAGCAAGCTTCTCCATTTTCTCCAAGCTGTAGGTTTTTCAAACTGATGAATTATTTCTTTGGTCACTTTCTGCTTCTGCACTATTAAACTACAGATATGATGCAAAACATTATGAAATAGCCTTTGCAACAACAAAACACTGCCTACTGTATGAAGCCAGATTCCACCTAGTTTCATATTCAGGAACTTATTTCTTCCCCAGAAAGACACAAAAAGGAGGGTGGCACATTATTGAAACAATCTGGATTTTCCTTAATCACACATTGTAAAAGACTGACTTAGATAAGTAGAGGTTTGTAGCTTTTTCAAAGTATTTGGAGTCTACAATACAATAAATAAGTAATTTTAAAAAAATCTTCCTAACATCTTAAGAAAATTATTCTGTAGAAGTAATTACCCTGCTTAATTCTGACTGTGTTTAGAAGTAGCAGATTTTAAGGTTTTGACCTAATCAGACATATACTTGATTATGAGGCTAAGAAACGTGCAAATCAGCCTTTTTCGCAAACCATTAAAAAAACTTAGTAAATCACAATGAAAGATGACAGAGAAAACTGCCAGACTGACTATGAAATAACTAACAAACAAGTGCTGAAAATATTTGACTCATCATATGATGCAATAAAAATCAAAATAAAGCATATTATTTTTATTTTTTTGTGTAGAGAAACAAAACTTAGCAGGCCAATGTTCAAGAGACGGAATCAAAAGCAACTTCTCACAAGAAATGTCAATGATTACTAAAAATGAAAATATCAGTCATATGGTGGTGTGTTCTATTTAGATGAAATGATATTCAAATGAGTTAATTCTTGGGAAAAAATTTCCTCCTACACACATTCTTAAAGCTGACTTTTTCATTGTGGAAATGATTACTACTATTATACCATTTCCATATTTCTACATTGACATCCCAGTGACTGACGTAATTTACTTTAATCAGACATTCAAAAATCAGTGAGCTACACTGTGAATAGTTTACGTTCCAATATCCCACTTCTGTGGCAGTGCAGGTTAATCTGGAGTTATTTTACATTTCCAAGAATAGGCAAAAAAAATTCCTACTCATACTTTACTTCACACATATCTGAAGATCAAAAATGAATCAGTAACATTTTTTATGCAAAACAAATTTTCAAGTTATTTAAAAATACTTTTCCCAACAACATTTTTCATAACCTATGATTATTTAAAACAAATAACTATGTCATTATACTTTGCTAAAGCTGACGTGTCATGGCTTAAATTCTTCAAAGATATTCTGTTCACCTGCATAAATCTCTAAATATAAGGGAAGTACTAGAAAGAAAAATCAACATCATCTCAACTTTTCCCCAGAAATTACTTCCATTTTAATGGGCATCACTATTTTGCAGAGGAAAGGGACAGAAAAGACCATGTATACAGCTGCAGAAACTGCCAGACCTCTCTTTGAGTAAATGTCAAAAGTTATGTTTGGTCATGTAGTCAGCCAACCAAACTCCACACTTGGTCTGTGCTTACAATTCTATTATCTATTCTACTAAAAATGTGTCCTTAGTGTAACTTTACAACCTGTTGAGCTGTACACTAAAGATTCACTGCTATCTACATTCATCCTTTCAGAAACCTGTGATCTGGTAACGATGTTGCAGGAGTAATAGAAATATTCATTATATTAATAAGCATTCATTTCTCTCTGTGAGAAAAAAATCTACATCATCACACAGAGAAATGATGGATCTATGATTTTGAAAATGCACTTCCCCTAAGCTAAGTGCTTATTGATCTGTTTTTGTACATGCCTAGCAGTAACACTGTCCCTGACAGAATTAGACTATGTACATATGAATAAGAGATCATTCCTTTAAGCAAAGAACATTTGACACTTGCATTAGTTGTGGTTTTTTTCGTAACTGTTTACCTAGGCATTCTTGATGGATTTCAGTCACAATTCTTCAGCCAATGCAGAACCTTACCTTTATCAATGGCTACTTCAGAGAATGAAAACTCTGCAACAGCTAAACTACATCCTCGATAAGAATAAACAAATAAACCAAAAAAACCCTCTAATTTTTCTCCTGAATATCAAAACAAAGCAATTATCTCAGTATTATTTTCAAAAGATAACCTTTTAATTAAGATCAATCCATATATTCTGTGTATCTGCAGAGATATTAAACATGTGCTGAAAGAAAGATTCCTACTTGGTGTTTGGTCCTAGTTAGAAACAAATCCTAGAACAACCAACCCAACCTGGAACAAACACCCCAAGGCAACTCAGTCAGTAATGGCAGACACACTGGAGTACAGTAATGCTCAGTTCAGATAAACATTTCTTCAGCCATATACGAGACCTTTGACTCTAGAAATTCACCACCTTCTTCTTAGCATAGTCTCTCTACTGTCTGGTGATACACGTTGAAATTAACTACTACAATTTGATCCTTATATCTATACCCTCACACACACTCAAATCAGAATTTGACACAGTGCTGTACTAGGATGTCTCCCCATTCCTTTTTATGTCCTCTGTCCTGCCACCCTCTGGGTCAAGAATCACTGGATCTTGCGGATCTCTTGTTCCTTAAATGTGACTGTTCACAATAATCCCATTTTCAGTAAGATACAGACACTTTTAAGATAATCTCAGAACATATTTTACTTTTAGAGCAGGAAAAGATCTTCAACTAAACAGCCAAATGCATCCCAACCTTAGCTGCAGCAGTACTTCACTTTTCTGCATTTATTTGTAAGGACAACTTCATTTTCCTTCCTCTTACTCAAGCTGGCTTCCTGATGTGACAACTTAAGCCAAACGCCCTTTGGCAGCAACTCAGTAACTGCACATGTCCTACATACCTTATCCTTGAGTAAGGAGCAGTGCACTAAAGATCTGCAGCAAGGCTATTACAATCAATAGAAGAACATGAAAGTGAGTTTACTATCCGCACCACACAGAGTAAGGTAGAAATCACAAAACACCTTTGTTTAAAAGATTAAAACACCTTTCTTCTGAAGACTTTAGTACGAATCATACATGTAATGAACACTTTGGAGTAAGGGTTTTGTTAGAAGTGATAATATGAAGTCCAATTACATCAGGAAACAAGAGAATGAAAAAAAAAAGGTATCAAAAATAGCATGAGACTGCAATAATATTTTGTTCTTTGAGCAGTGTTTTCAGGAAATTCAACGATTTTTCCATTGACACATCATACTTCACCACTGTGAAGCACTACTTCCCTTTTCTATGTAAGGGGCAGGGGAAAGGAAAGAAAAACCAACCAGATTTAGACTCACATACACATTTAACACATTTCTTTATATTGTGCTGACAAGATGTTGATTCTGAGAAGTAAAAAATCAAAACCCAAAAGAACATGTTTTTCACTGTCTTTTGATACTTCATTGAACTGCTAAAATCACAGAATCACTGAATGCTAAGTTGGAAGGGACCTCTGGTGATCACCTTATCCAATACCCATGACAGGTCACCTAGGAAAGTGCAGGACCATGTATAGATAAAGGAGTTCTGAAGACCAGATTTTTTCAATGCAGTAGCTAGCTCCTGGACGACAGGATGAGCTAAAAGAGATCTCACAAACCTGCATGGCACCTATGACACCTGAAAAACCTGAAACATGTAATAGTCTAACAATTCTATTATTTGGCCCACCAGAACAAGAAATGCAAAACATAGCTTTCACTGATATTCTGTCCTTGTTTTTTACATAAACACTTATTTTCCTAGAGGAATAAATGTTGGGTGCTTGGGGGGCTTTTTTTTGAGTAGTGTTGGGGTGGGTTTTTTCAAAAGGAAACCATAGAGAAATTTTGTCACTATCATTGGTTCCATTATGTATAATCACCTCTTCTCTAGGAACAGAAAAGCATGTGTCTTTGCAGACATTCAATCATACCAAACTAAAAGCAGGTTTCAAAAATTTAAAAAAGGTATTGTAAAGATAAACTTTCAGTAAAAGCCAAAGTAAAGAACAGAGATCTCTGATCTAGAACAAAGGTCTTGCCTAGAGACATTTTGTATGTATTGCAGGGAATTTCAGAGTATCAGAAAATCTGTAGCTACAATATAATCTGTAGTTATATTCCATACTCTAATTTAGGACACCTCTTTTACAGAACATGGAAACAACTTACTTGGGATTTAACCCATTTTAAAATGGAGAAGCATCAGAACTGACAACATATTAGCCTTTTTCCCTATATGGACCTTTGACATTTCCAAGACTACCTTAAATCCTTCTTAATTCATAAAGGCTTATTTTTTTCCATATGAACAATGAGTAAGGACAACAATAGCTGCTTCCTATGCTGCATGTACTATTATTTTTGTACTCCCAGTGTTTCTTTCTTCCTCTCTATTTTTCACTTCAAGATTGAAGAAAAGAAAGCTTTTTAATGGCAACAGTGTTGTGCTCTGGGTGACCTCCTATTCTGTTGAAGAGATAGATATCCAGAAATCTGGCACTTCTAAAGTGTTCAGCATGAAGACTTTTGATCATCTGTAGTAGTTATAAAGCTGGCTAGGCATAACATCCTTTTGAGCAACTTAACTAACAAAATTCAGACACTCATTTCTGCCTCTATTAGCAAATCTTAGAGAAGCAGTAAGAAATCTTTCACTGCTATGGGTTCAGTCCTGTAGGAAGTGATAGCCCAATATAACTGGGTTAAAATTGTCTATTAATTTCCTCCATTGAAAGAACTTTAATGAACAGGCTATATATCACCTTGTTCAAACTCATGGCAATTAGTACATGAATCTAGCATCAAACTTCAGGAATTTCAATAAAAGATCAATAGCTACCAGCTAATTTTCAGGCAGAATTATTACAGCAGAGAGCATATGGTCTTCAAATGGTCACATTTCTCTTCCATACTGGCAGCAGTCAATTCTGTGTCAACTCTTTTCTTTTTGACCTTTTTTTAATTTTATGTAAAATGAAGACTGAAATGGAAAACAAAAGAATAAATATTTGAATATTTACTCTATTTTTATGACTTATTACTTACAAAAAAAGTTGCTACAATATGAGCTTTTATGTATCAAAATTCAAAGGAAATTACTGGCTACAGCCATGCAACATACACTTACTAAATATTTATTCTGAAGCACACTTTTTGCACTCTGATTTTATTTGGCATATTTATGATGGCTATGTGCAGACCTATGGTGTACCTCTGTACCTGCATGAGTTTGTTATCAGAACAAATTATAACGACATAATTGTAAATTGCCTGTCCCTTTTAAGTTAAAGAAAGAAAGAAAGAAAAAACAAACAAACAAACAACAAATAACAACAAAAAATCCAAACCCAGACACATTCATTTGAAAGAACATAAAACCAACTTGCTCTTATGTTCTATATTTTACAAGAAACTCCCCTTAAAGCCTTCTGTGTTTGAAACCTTGTAACACTGAGATTATGCATGGGATTCAACTTGATACACCTAAGTTTGAAAAGTGCTTTTGGATGTCACAGTATCTGTATAGCTCCTGCACTGACAGCAAGACCACATTAGTAATCAGAGCCCCAGCCAGACACTCCAGAGCATAAGGACACCATGTTTAGGGAACTGAATTCCACATGCTATCTTCTGCTGGCAAGAACAGCCTTCTAGGAACTGCCTGAAGGCAAAGGTTGCCTTTTGCTTCAAGGTATGAAAACTCAGAAACACTTAGGTCCTTCTGCTACTGTGTGCCTTTGTCCTGACAATTAAGATTACCCTAGTTACTGGATGTCTGAATTGAGAATTGTCCAACCAGTTAGCTGGGTACACCGAGAGAAACTTTAACTTTGGCTTGCCTGTGTTTGACTCCAGGTGTGGTAGCATTCTAAGACTCATCCAGACAGAGGATGGTAGAAATTATACAGAAAATATCAGATTCCAATCGAAGCAGCTATCCTTCACTGATCTTTTCTAAGAGGAAAACTTCTCCATGTATATTGTTACACTGAAACAGATTTCCACAACAAGAAAAACGGTGGGGAAGTCTGTAATCTAAGATGAATTTACCAGAAATTTTTTCTTCTGATTCCCCTAATATCCACCTAACACCTCACTCAATCATACAGCCTAGAAGAAGTGACTTGAGAGATGTTTTAATTTTTCCTTCTGTTTAGAAGACATGTGAATTCACTGAAATTTTAGATGTAATTGAGATTAAGGCACCTGAGAATGGCTTGATGATTTTGAATGCAAGAGTTACAGCAATAAAGTCTTATAGTGTACAGTGAAAATTCAACACATGAAATGTTCAAACCTATGAACACTTTCAATATTTTTAATTGGTTATAATTCATCTGCTTTCTGCAAGACCTACTTTTACTCTAGCTCTGCTGGGAGAAGTATCAATTGCTGACTCTTTACAAGAAACAAGAGAGTTAAGAAAGATATTTTCCAAAGAACTTTCCCCAGTAAAAACAGGTGAAAAAAGTTACCTCATGACAGAAGAGGAAAACTGCACTTAGCATATGTTCTTGGTGAATGCAAACCTTTGTCGAAAGTGTCAAAGAAATATATTTGAAACAGTCAATAAAGCAGATGCCAAGCTCAGCAAAATGTAAAAAACTCTGTCACAGTAATGACAAAAAAAAACCAGCAAATCCTTAGCATACTGATATTTTCAAGAAAAACATTCACACGAATGTTTAGATGATTGAACTGCTCTATTTTATGCATCTTACAATACAGGTGAACTAGTGATTCAGGCTGAGGGATTTTCCAAACATGCCAGTTTCAACATGCCAAAACAACTACGAGTTTAAAAAGTCACAAAACATTAACATATTTCTCTATTTCTTGCTGAAACATAAAAATAAACAACCCCTCCCCCCAAAAAACAATCACATGATTCATGACCACACTATGTACTAATGATATAATAGCAGAAGAACATTATAAACTACCAACAGAATTTTCCTAAAAGTAGCTTAAAAATTAATACAACCAGAAAGATTTCAATAGTATGTTTTAAAGAAAAACACATGTCTCAAACACAAGAAGATGTATCCAAACCATTTTCATTTGATTCACTTGGCATGAAACACCAAGTATGTCCTGCATCTATGTGATTTACTAGATCAGAAGGTTCTTTCACATTGTTCATCTCCAGTTTTGGTTTTATGTTTTATCACATTAGAAAATGAATCACTAATAACTTACTTTGGTTTTACTCTTTTTTATCACAAAGACTTTGGGGAACAGTCAGCAGATGCAGAGAATAGAGAACAGTTTAATTTACTGTCACTTAAAAGGATCTGAAAACAAAGGAGACATCAAAAGATGCATTGGACCAAGTCATCAAAATTTGCTAGCATTCCATATACTAAAAGACTGGATATTATACAAAGCAGCCAGACCTTTCTTTGTTCCATGCAAGGAAATCACACACTTAGAAGTCTTATAAGATAAATACCACAAAACAGAGGAGTATGCAGTAGGTACTGCCCTTTATACAAGTCTCCATTGAAAATACTGGTTTTAGCAAGGGTCAGTGAGGAAGCTGCTAGTTTTTTGTCCCATTTTGCCATTTTTTTAATTTAAAAAATGCATTTCCTATTAAATTTCAGAAAAACAAGTAGCCTTCAAATTGGACTACATAAATTCTCTTCGAGCACTGCAGAGATGTAGGATAATACTTCTTTGGACATTACAACAAGATGTTTGGCCCCTCTACAGAGTTCAGGAACACGGTATAAAGTTGGAATTTTCAAAGATATTCCATTTTAAGAAGTTACTGTTAAGAAAGATCTCTAGTGTTTTTCCATCCTCAAATGCTGTTAAGACATTTAAGCAACATTTAAGAGAAAATCAGATTAGAAATAAAAACAGCCATTCACTTACACCACCCTTCCAAGGCACCATGAAGAAGGGACATGTTTTCAACTATCATTACTCAGCCCTGGAAGTTCAGGCCACAAGTTTCATCTGAAAGTAAAACTTCAGAAAAACCACTACTGATCACGAAACCTGAGACCAAAAAAATGGCAACTCCTTCCATGTTTGCAATGGCACTGATAGCAGATCAGCACTACACTCTGCTGTAAATTCCATCAGAAATTTAATATTTCAAATATCACAGGAAGTACCCCAACTCAGAAGCTCCTCAGATGTATTAAATTACACTTCAAAATCCCTCAAAACCACAAAAAATCCCTCCATAACAAAAACAAACCAACTAAACAAAAAAAACCCCTTTGTCATTATTAAGCTCTAATCTGTGCCCAAAGATCAGTTTTGTACAAGTACAGAAAAGCCTGTCCCCATATATACCCAAGAGTAGGGTTTACTACTTGCAGTGATGATGCCTGATACTTTAATCAGAGCCAGCTTACTGCTATAGGCAAAATTTAATTTTTCAAGATCGTGGACTAAGGGCCAGGATGCTGTATGGCTTGTACCATGGGGAATGGTAAATGAGGAACAGGAGAAATATTCAGATCTAAAGTGAGGTAAAAGGCTCAGAGCTAGGATGCACACGGGGGGTAGAGGGGGGGGGGAATCCCTGTAGAGCTAGGTTTGATGCTTCTCTACAGCAGAAACATAAAAATTGCACAGCAAACACAGCAGCAGCATTGCTAGGAACAGCCAGCTGTGTCACTGTGCAGTATGAACTGTTTTCTGACCATTAAACCCTTCTCCCTCAATGGCAGCAGCAAGCTTTTCTCTCCAGGGCTCTGGCTCATGTGAAATAGAAAAGGGCTAACAGCTATTTTGCTCTCCAGAGCAACCCACTGCCACAAGTGACTGCCTGCCATGCCTGTGGCAAAAGACAATCCTGATTTCAACAAAATATTGTAGAGCTGGGGATGAGAACAAACCTGAAACACCAGCAAATTCAAATTACTAAACTTCTTTTTATTTAACAAAAGTAACATGATAATGTGCTTTTTCAAACAATTATATATCATCTACAGATGCTGAATTTCTGTACTTTTTCAAAGGTAACCAGACTAGTTCTCAGATACATTGTAATTTAATGTGGGGTAAAAACACCATTTAAATCAGTTGTCTCTCCAATATTTACTAATTACATGTATTTTCCTTTTGATTAAGTTTCTGGTTTATTTTCATTAACAGTCAGATTCTTCTACATGATCAAAACCAAAAAACATTACATTGAACAGAAATCCTGTAACTGATCACCTGGTAGGGCGACCATGACTATTTCCAGACACTTCCTCAGCCTCTGTTAAGCCAGTGACAGATTGCAGTTATTAACAGGTCAGTGAATAAATTAATTCCGGGGCACTGAAAATGATGTTCATGAAATGAAAAGTGGCCTTGCTGACATTGCATCACTATTTCTAGACAGTGTGCTTGAACACCAAATAAATCTCACAGCTTGGATGCGTGCCAAAAACTAGTGACCTAGTTTCATTAGTGTGGGAAAAGACTAGCAATTGGTCCTAAGAGAGCAGATTACCAAAATAACTTCACACAAAAACATTCCATAAAGAATTTTCTTTAAATCAGACATTTTCCAATCTAACAAGTCACTGAAAATACTCTCTCCCTTGAAATCAGTCTGAGATCCATTAAATTCTAAAGTTAAAATGCACTTATATTACTCATGCTGACATCCCTATACAACATTTCGATTAAATAGAATAAATACTATCTTCTTTCCATCTCATTATCTCTTTCCATCTCATTCATAATAATTTAATACTGTTTTAAATCAAAACAGCTTTTGCATTTTCAGTGAAAAATGTAACACTTCAGGCTTAAACAAAAAGTTTTACTAATAAAAGTAAGTCTATTTTTAAGCACACAGTAATCTGCTCAGTAATCTTCCTTGATTAAAAATTCCTTGGCTTCTCTTCAAAAAACACACTGAGTATAGATGAGCTCAACAGCTGTCAACATAATTTTTAGGAACTTACCAAGTATTGTTGCGTCTATACTAGCCCCCATTTATACACTCCAGCTGGTCCACCAGAGCCCCACTCCCAATCCTTCGCCTCCAGTAACATCTATATTGAGATGAAGACATTTTGAAGAGGGAATCTTAATAACAACACAAAGATACTTCATCTTCTTTTCATCTTTCCAAAGCCTGTTGCTTTCTGTAAATTGCTTTCCATTCACTAATCCAGCAAAGTGCAGAAGTTAAACTGAAATACTGTACGAAAACTATTACAGCTCTGGTAAAAATCCCAGAACATTCTTTCGCAAGTCAGACTTGAACATGACATAGCTAATGCAATGCAATTAATTTCACCCAGCAATCCCTGCTTACAAGTCCTTACTAACCTTACATGCCAATGACAAAACTGCAACTGTTCTCTGTGTGCTATGCACAGTGAGGGTCACTTGCACAATGATTTACACAAAAGGTCTAGAATTTAAAAGGATGAAAAAAACCCTGATCATTTAATCTCCTAAAAATGTTGGGTTTTCTTTTATCCTCTGAATTCCCTCTGGATTCATGGCTACTGAAAAAATCCTAAAGGATGATCAAGGCTTTTGTAGGCTTTACGGTGGCAAACACTCGTGTCAATGGAAATTTTGAGCAAATAATGTCATGAAGACTGGTGACTAAGTTTTGGAAGGACACGCCCATCATTTAAATTTCAAAAATGCTGTGGGAGTAAATGGGAAAAAAATAAACAGAAAGAAACTCCATACTAATTATTTTCTTCTTAATAAACCATTTAAGAGAATCAATAGGAAAGTTTTAGCATCTTATTTCTTTCTCCTTAGTTATTAAAAACTTTTAAAGTCCTCATGTTATACCTCCAACTCGCCTTGCTTATCTGTCAGTAATCTCCTGATCAGTGTGCATATTTTTTCACTCCTTTTTGTCTCCTACACCTTCTATCTCTGTGTTTACGCACAATCTCTTTGTAGACTACCATCCCAACTACATGTACAGGCTGTGGCAGTATCATAACCAGGTGCTGTCAACTGTAGACTTAATAAAGGGAAGGCATGGCCACAGGGGGATGCAACACAGAAGCTGAGTCACTTTAAACCACTTAAAAGTGGCTTATGAGCTGTTTGATTCCAATTTATGAAGGTTGCGTATCTCATCCATGAAAATCATGCAAGTCTTCCACACATACTTTTATCTCACAACTGAAATGCACATTTGGTCACCACTTTTACAGGACTGCTGAAAACTACCAAGTGACATGTCATATGATCAGCTACATGAGTATGCATCCAATGTCTCATCTTCATCATCTTGTACTAAACTGTGTCTATCGCTGTGCAGATTAACAAGCTTCTTAACACTACAAGAAGTATTTTCATCACCCTTTTTACACATCTCATTTAGTGACAAACCAAGAACTAAAATAAGGAGTCTATGTTTCTTGGGCTGTCAATGCAGAGAGACAGGATAGGAACTAAGTCTTTCAAAATTGCCTAGATGGTATGAATAATCTTCTTTATTCCTTTTATTTTGCTATGTTCCACTGCCCTGCTACATTTTTCATGCAAATATACTGTTAGTTTGGTAATAATGTACTTCTGCTTGATTATATACTAAAAGATAAAATTAGATTTTTCCCCCACCACCTCAAGGTATTAGAAAATAAATTCCCAGCCCAGACTGAGTTGCTTATGCATTTTCATCTTCGTTCTTCATTGATTCTTTAAGGTTTATAATTTTCTGTATTTCACCTGCCTATTTTTTCTGCCTCTCCTAAAAGTCCTAAGGAGTTCTTTCTCCTTAGCCCTTCTGCTACCATAGAGATGGGAAGAATAGAGAAATAGCTTAATTTGTCAAATAAAGGTAGTAAGAGAAGCTGCAGGAAGAAAGGACACTACTGAGACAATATTTAATCTCTGACAATGAGCTGAAGTAGCAATGAGGCTCTTTAATAGAGGAACTTGGAAAGGTAGTCAGAAAAGGTAGAGAGCCTTAAAATTCAGAAATTATGACTATGGAAGAAGCTGAGCCTAGAAATATAAGCCCAGGATTTTTGTTTCAGCCCCTAGGCCACCAGAAGGAGTCAAGTCCTTAATTTGTCCAATATTTATTTCCAAAATGCAATTTTTTTTTTAATTTAAAAAAAGCCCAAAATAACCAAACTGCCAATTTTTAACAAAAAATTTCATGCAATTCTGTTCTCCATATCCAGCAAATTTTTATTTTTCTCAGGCCCCATTTTTCCCCAGAAACACCAGCTATTTTTACTTGTTTTTGCATAAGTTTAGAAATAAGATATTGAAAGAAGATAATAAAAAAACTTCACATGAAAGTGTGCCATTGGAAGTTTCTATTATGACTTTCAGTGGACAAGAGCGCTTGGGAAAGACACTAGGTTCTGGTTTCAGGACATGTTTGGAAAACAAAAGGGTGGTCTTCTACACAGTAAAAAAGGGTGGTCTTGTACAAACTCTTTTTACAACTTTTTAAATTAAGTCCAAACTTTGTGCAAGGGAAAAATCATTTCATCAAAGGCATTCATGAACTCTGATAGATCCATATGAGTGAACAGAAAACTCATTTAACTGATTAGGTGCAAGTCTGTACACTGATAATTTTTTTATTTTAACTGGCTTTGAAGAAATATAAAGTTCCTTACCTAGCAGCATCTTAGATCATTCTTTTCTCTACCTACTTTATTCTTTCCACGTCCTCTTCCCTTGAGCACTCCAAGTGAATATAACCTACTTTGCACCTATGTTATGAAACCTAATGGGAATTCCATTCATATTGTTACAGTTGGCCTAGACCATCATTTCTATTCAGTGTCATACTATTCTAACTATGTGGTGAGAAAACCGAGCTGCAAAAGCAAAGTTTGGGTTTGCTTTCTTTTCAAAGCTTCACTCAATAGTTCCCCACAGTACAGAGGTGGTCTGGAAAAGATACAAATGTGACGGTACAACCCATATTCACTGAAATGGTACTTGAATGGGACTTAAGTCTACATTATTTAAGGAGGGTGGAAGAAAACAAATAACTTGTTGCATTTTTTTCATTTTTCTGGCTGTCATTCAAAAATGAGCAATCCATCAATCTCACAAAACAATTTTCCAACTCACGAAAGCTTTTTTATATACCTATGACAATTTGGAAAGCAATTGATAACATTGCTCAATTCATTGTAACAATGAGTTTTAATAAAAACAGCACTCCAAATTCAATCTTGATATAAAGAACAACGGTTTTACTCTCCCAAGACATGACAAAAATCTAAGGAACATTCAATCATTGGTAAGGTAAGATTTGATTTCTCCATTGGTATATCATACTGATCTCAGAACTTCTACACCCTGCTTTCCAAGATCAAGAAAATTTCCCATCTCTGCTCTTGCACCTCCTCTAATGCTCAACTTGGCTTCTGGGGCTTTCTTTCGTCCTTGTTTTATTTCCTTCTTCCTCTGCAGCATCAGGGGACAAACCTTAACTAAACACAGTATGTTGCATATGCAGTGCTGCTACTTAAGATATTGAAATTTCTCAAATGCCTGACAGTTAATTCTGCTTTGTAAACAGGACATCTCCAAATTTAGGTCAAGAAGAAATGTCCTGCAATCTTTGCTAGCAGAATAAACCAGAATGTCAGAAGTGGTCAATTTCTTACACTGAATTTGACATTTCAAATACTATTCTAAACACTTGCAGTCATCTAGTACACACATGATAGCCTTGGATACCTCCTTTTTCTGTAGGAAATACTAGTTGAGTTTTTAATACAGATTTGGAAATGGTTGAGTTTTTAATATGGATTTGTTCTATGGCTAGCAAGCAACGGGAGAAGGTTGCTCTGAGGATCCCTCTGCAAAGTTAAGTACTGGAGACACCTGCTTCATGAAGGTACAGGGGATAGTTCAGATGACACAGAGTTCTATCATCTCTTTTCCTGGATGCTGCTACTACTTGGGAAGTATTCTATTTATAAAAAATGAAATAATTTTGTATATAAAATTTGGAGGACATTAGTTTTATGTATGGAGCTTTTGCAGTGTTAGTATCGCAAGACATTTTGCAGTTTTGCCTCAATATCACCATTACAACTGATCACAAAGCCAGGGACAAAATGAGTGACTTGATGAATATCAGCTTATTTTTATTTGAAAAAAGGAAACTCTAAGAACTACAATTCTCTTTAACTTACAGAAGCAGAACTAATTTACACCCCCTCTAGAAACATTCCATATATTGTGTTTAATTACTTTGAGGAAAACATGGATGTTAAGACATCTGTTTTCAATGCTATTAGCAATCCCTTATTTTAGGCCATTTATTAAATACAATGCATGAAACAAACATTAAAAAAATTAAAATGCAACTAGAGGTATTGAGATTTCAGATGACTTAAGAAAAATAGATAAATGTTGTTAGAGTAACTAATTGAGGGTAACTAATTTATCAAATCATAATGGAATTGTTAAATGCTCAACAGTCACTATTAGACCACAGTAAAAAAAAATTAAAAGCTTCTCTTAATTGTAAGTCAAGAAGAAGAAAATGCATCTTCTTGGTTGTTCCACAGTAAATAAAATTTAAGGCACAGTATTGATGAAATGCTGAAGATGCTGATTCAGGAGCTTATTTAAAACTGTCTTCTACTAGTATTTAATTTGCGTACTTTACAGTATTAAAACTCTGACACAGGATGGAGATAGAGAAACAGGAAAAGTAATAGAAGTCACAAGAGACATTATAGGCTAACTGAAAAAAATCCCCAGACTCAGACCTAACTCTTCTCTTTGGGTTTTTTCCCAATCAGTCAGTCAATTGTCACAGGACTAAGAGACGAACTTTAAAAATTTAAGAAGACTCTGATATAGGTTTCCTTATGTAATGAAAAAAAAAAAAAAGAAGTGTATGTAAAACCTTGGGATACTATATGAAAAAATTAAACGACAACAAAAGAATAGGCTAGTGAAGGTAGGAATAAAGATGGACAAAAGAAAGGTACTGTATTACCCAGGTAAGATTTATAAAGTTATACAAAATAAGCAGATTTTTAATTCCAAGTATGTCTGTGATGATGTACTATCAAGAAGCACCTACACCTATACACAGGAAAACTACACTAAATGTGCAGAAGCTTTAAAGTTCTACCTCAGACACTACCACAAATAGTAACACTTTAATTTTTTCAGCATTTGTCAAATGCTATTCCTATGACTGGTGAAATTGAAATATAGAAATCTAAGGAATATCCTAGCAGTCCATTGTAATGTGCATCGGATTTCAACTTGAAATGTCTGACATTCAATTTAACCTTTACACTTGGCTGAATTGGACAACTACTGCTGCTAGCAAGAATACATTCGGTGTGAGTTTTTCACATTTGGAAATTCCCTTGACATCTTTTTCATCCAAAATAGAAATTTTTTTTCACCTTTAAAATAAATACTGCAACAGAGATCATAAGGATGTTTTTAAAAGCAAAGAAGTAATACTTTCATAGATAAGGGAAATACACTATGGTTACCTAAATCCACTTTGCATTCTTACACTGGTTTTCTTCCTATACAAAAAACCCTAATATTTCAGCACTCCTATCTGTTATAGTCTTGTTATCTGCAAGCACTATAATTTCTTCAAATACAATTTAAAGTCTAGAAAAACCATCAAAACAATACTGTTACCAAAGTAAGGGGAGAACACAGAAATGCCATAATTTAATCTCTCCCTTGTTCTGTATTTTAAAGACAAAACCAGTCCAGTCTCATGCAGCTTGAAGCTTCAGTTTCACCTTTGGAAAAAACAGTTCAAAGCAACTTTTAGATGTAGAAAGAATATATAGCTTATTTACAAAGACTTTCTTAGGGAGTTAACAGTTTCTTTTTGTTTCTTTTCTTTTTTTTAAAAGTCTTCTTCATAAATACGCTTTTCAACTGAATGTTCTCAAGGAAAGCATGATCCCAGGATTTATGCGCTTGGTTTTTATTTTAATATTAAACAGTGGAAAACAGTTTGGTAATGAAGTAGTGGGATTTCTGGGAGGAGCATGGAAGAATAAAGGCAAAATGATGATGAAATTAACAAAGCCTTGCTAATTAAAATGCCTTTATAAACAAAACAAACCAAAAAAAGAGTGGCAGCCTACATGCAGGCCAATAGCCACAGTTTTTACCTAGCAAGATCAAACTACCTGCTTACACGAGCGTATTAATTTCAATGAAGTTCTATTCTTTTTTTTGGTGGAAACATAATCGTTTATGTATACCAATACCTCTACCTTACACCTAAATCTTCTTTTGAAATAAACTGCATATAGAAAACGCAAATTATTTTTTATATATATGCCTGTCTTTTCCACTTCTTGCTATCACAGAATATTTGCCCTTGTGTAACTAATATACCTCATTCTATTAACAGAGTAGAAAGTTTATGTATATTGTTTACAAGCAGTTTATCTTCTCATGACAGATCTAATACTGAGTGGTATTTAAATATGATACTAACAAATAAAAGCAGATCTGCCAGCAACGCGTCATCTATCAATTCCACGCTTAATATGACATCCATTGTGAGAATCTAGAGATAAACAACTGAATTACATCACGAAGTCAGACAGTTTTAAAAAGTTACAAAGCAGAAAAACAAACTACTTCAACAAACAAATGCTCCAAAAGAATTTTCGGCTGAGGAGAAAGTTGTCACTGAAAAACACTTCCTTTGCAAGTTGAGAGACATCAAAAACTACATTCAATTAGTGACAGATATTTGCACTTTTTTAAATGTCAGTTTGGGAAACAAAACAAAGAGAACAAACGCAGTTTTCTTGTGTAAAAAGACTCTTCCCACATTATTTTGAGTTCCTTACAGACACAGGATTACACAGAAAATAAGTTGTTTAAACAGCTTTTTAACTAAGAGATCAAAAAATAGTAACTCCTTTTAGCAATGAATAGCTTTGAGAAAAGTCACTCTGACTGGTAACAAGCATCTCCTTAAACTGCAAAGCTAATGAAGTCTGGTTTCTCATGAAATCCTGTCTCTTACAAACTCATTGCTGTCCACTGAGATGAGTATTCTGACTGAAACATTATCCACAGCTAAGACATACACAACAACTCCCTCCTGTGCACTTTCTTTCATGCTCAAGAATAGGTTAGCTTGTGCTGAAACCTTTTCATCTGAGGCCAATAAAATTTTCCCTTCATCTGGCCACCTACTTTTAATAAAATTCTAGGGACTGTTTGTTTTTGCAACCTCTACCCTTAAACCACAAATTATACCATGACAGGCTAACAGACACCAAGTTCACAGTGAAGAAACATGAAGAAGAGAGGGGACGAACAGACCCATACACACTCTGAAATACAGCAAAAAGAAACAGTCTAAGAGATTCCTGGACTATGTGAAAGATAACTTCCTGACAGAGTTGGTGAGTGAGCCAAGAGGCCAGGTGCCCTACTGCTATTTGTGAACTGAAGGATGATGTGATGCTCAGAAGCCATCTAGGGCACAGGCAACCATGAAATTATAGTTTTCGGTTCTCAGAGCAGTAAGGAAGGGGGTCAGCAGAACTGCCACCTCAGACTTCCAGAAGACAGACTTTTGTTTGTTTAGGAGACTAGTTGACAGAATCCTTTGGGAGGCAGTCCAGAAGGGCCAAGGCTCTCAGGAAGGCATGACATTCTTCAAGAAGAAAAGGCAAAGGAGCAGACCATCCCTAGGTGGCAAAAGAAGAGTCACTGGGAAAGAAGACCAGCCTGACTGTCTCGGTTTTTGGAGAAAAAATTTTAGGAGGAAGTGCTCTGGAATGAGCACCTCCTCCAAAGGGAAAAGGGCCTCCCCATTTCCTCTGCCAATGGGACAAATGGGTCACAGCAAGTGAAAGTGGAAAAAACAAACTGTTTATCAACACCAAACAAAACAGGGTAGAACAGGGGAAAAAAAACCCTCAAAACACAACAAATTCCTGGAGAGGGAACAGACACATGGGCTCGGCCCCAGCCGGGGCCACCCCGTGGGCCTGCTGGGGCCACCCACAGGCTCCCCGGACCGGTGAGGAGGGAAGGGAGGCAGTGAGGTAAGGGGAAGGGAAAAAGAACAAGAAAAACCAACAGAACCTTCTTCCAGCTAGCTGGAACACAAAAGAAACCCAAAAAGCAGAACAGCGCTCCCAGCACACTCCCTGCCGAGCCCCGCCGGGCCTCCGGAGCCCCGAGCCCTTGGGCTGAAAGGTTGAACTGCCCCGAACTCGGTCCCGTGGCTCCAGCCCTGCCCTCTGGGTCCATCTTAAAGCCACAGTGTCCTTGGGCATTAAGCGGACGGTTAAGGAATAAAGCGGCTTCATAACATCACCCCAGGACACTGACTGAACAGAGAGTTTTGCTTGAATTCCATAAAGAAAGGAGAGACACTTAGGAGACAACCCCATGCAACGCTTCAGGCTTAAGGCAGAGTGGCTGGAAAGCTGCCTGGCAGAAAAGGACATGGGGGTGCTGGCTGACAGCAGCTGAACATGCTGTGCCCAGGTGGCCAAGAAGGCCAATGGCATCCTGGCCTGTATCAGCAATGGTGTGGCCAGCAGGACCAGGGCAGTGACTGTCCCCCTGTACTCAGCACTGGTGAGGCCACACCTCGAGTGCTGTGTCCAGTTCTGGATCCCTACAAAAAAGACATTAAAGTGCTGGAGCATGTCCAGAGAAGGGCAATAGAGCCAGTAAAGGGAGAACAAGTCCTGTGAGGAACTGCTGAAGGAGCTGGGATTGTTAAGCCTGGAGAAAAAGAGGCTCAAGGAAGATGTTATTGCTCTTTACAACTACCTGAAAGGAGGTTGGGGTCAATCTCTTTTACCAAGTAACAAACACTTCAAGTTGTGCCACGGTAGGTTTACACTGGGTATCAGGAAAAATTTCTTCACTGAATGGGTGTCAAGCACTGGAACAGGCTGTCCAGGGAAGTGGTTGAGTCACATGTAGATGTGGCACTTAGCGACATGGCTTAGTGGTGAACTTGGCAGTCATTATTTGACTGTTGGACTTCATGAGCTGAAAGGACTTTTCCGTCCTAAATTATTCTATGACACATGTTTTCCATGTTGGCATAGCACCACTTGTGCAATGATGACTGGCAGACTCTCCTTAGAAAACAAAAATCTTCAACATTCCTACTCAAGTGACTTCCCCATCACCAAGTTACCAAGCTTTTCTCTCCATTGCACATTTACACTAGTTCTCTGAATCTTTACTTCTTTACTAGAAAGTGAGATGTACTTAAGAGAAAAACCAGAAAGATTTTCTGCTTTTCCTAGTTCACATTCTAGCAGTTAAGATTCTTCCATAGCACAGAAAACTGGGTTTAGATTTCCAAATGCAGAAGGATAATCCTGCTCCCTCACAACGTGAACAGCAGATCTGTGAACACAGCTATTGTATAAAAGGAGGCACTGCTGTCACCCCGCTTTGGTCTTGCTATGCTGTCTGCCGTGGATGAATTTTCTGAGGCGATTCAACCTGCTACAATACAGCATGCCTTGACCAGCATGCCTTGACCAAGTGGTCAAGACCCTCAGCAGACTTAGAAGGAACAATTCATTTTGGTTAGCTAACTGCTGGTCAAACTTAGCCTTTAGACAGTTGCAGAACATCTGTGCATATTCAAAAGCAAAATTTCTTGCACCTGGGAAATAGGTGTTAAAACTGGTCAATAGACAGCACCTCACTGGGTCTTTTGATAACCACATTTCATTAAGAATAGAATAAACCATAACATACAACAAGGTCCAAAATGTAACAGTTGATACACCCTGGATCTATATTTTAATACTATTAAATTCTAGTAACATTCTTCTAACACAGCTCTTTGATTATAATTTTCTGGGGTTTTAAAAAAGCTAACCCTCACAGTACAAATATGTTTCTCATAAAGCCTCAAACATTAATTATCACCCAAGTTAAAATTTTATATTTATCACATACTCCTGGCAGCTGACAGAGCAGAATAAAAACAGTGGCTTGCCATGGTATAGTTCAAAGAAGCAACTCAGTTTGTCAGCAGATTTCAGGTGTACTAGATGGCACCAGAAATCTCTGTAGGCCTCTTAAGAGCTACAGCTCACTCACTTCAGCTCCACTCCCCACTTCTGTTTTGGCTCAGAGCAGCTTGAAATAAACACTCTCAGAAAATATTCCATTAACCCATGAAGCTATGGTTCAAGTGTGTATATCTGGCTTCTCTACCTAAATGACATATGCAAAATTCCTTCACTCACTCTTCACTTTCTGATGATATGATCAGTTACTATTTGGATGACAAGAAGCAAAAAGGGCTCAAACATTGTCATTGCTCAACAGGTCTGGTCCAAGTACAGACTGATCAGGAAAAAGTTGTGATTAGCTCAAATACATTCAACAAAAATAGTTGTCAGAAAGGCTGATGGGAATAGGGGAAAAAATTCATCACTGAACATACCCCAAAATGTTGTAAAGTCAATGTAACAAGATTAAATCTGTCATATTTGCAAGGAGCTGAAGACATACACCCAAATCATTATTTCAGGATGAGAAGAAAAAAAAAAAAAGGATTTTTCAAACCTCAGTCTTTGAATAGCAGTAAAATATTCTGAATGAAACTTATAATGAGTCAGTTAACTAGCATTTTAAAGTAAGAGCACACAAGTTTGAAACATCTATAATTAACTGAAGACAAGGAAATGAGACAACCTAAAAAGTTTGAATACTGAGAATAAATGGAGAATTTGAGCTGAATTTCTTGAACTAGAGAGTATGTTTCCAGTACTGTCCTTCAGAATTTCTTAGGAAAGGAGAGAGTGGGGAGGACAAAGAGATAAAACTGACAAAGATAAACAACAGAAATTTCTGTCTTTTTCTTCACTGGGACTTATTGCCAAGGCACATGATTTCATGACAACACCACTACAAGTAAATACTTGTAATTATCTTTAAAATCATCTGCATTATTATCTGCCACTAAAAAGAAACCAGGCATCAATCTTAACTGTTTTCCTTATGTAAAATGTAGCTCTGACCACAGAAAGCATTGATTGAAATTACATCTCAGCAATGACCATAATAATACAGTAAATTAAATTGTACAATAATTGTCCAGATTAGTCACAGGATGGGACAGTTTTATACACAAAGTTCATACCAATACTCCCATTAGGATTGTTTTTACTGTTTTTTCTATGTGACCTGCAATGGTATCCATTAGAATTGGATATACTGCTTTCAAAACAGGTTCCACCCGTTAGAAAGAAAACAGGAGAAAAGAAACAGAATGAAGCTCCCCAGAACTTTCAGAAATTAAGGCAAAAAATAACAGGGATGCACTTTTTTCCAAGTTATTGCCCTTTTCCCAGAGAAGCAAATATCTTAGTTCAAGTAGCAATGATTTATACATAAAATAAAAACAAAAGGTTTTGCAACACCTCCTTGAACATTATTTATTACATAACATTCATTTACCTTGAGTCTAGGAAAAGCAGGTCAACTGGCCTTTCAAATATAAAAGAAGTTTTTGACTCAAAAAATCTTGGCAAGATAACACATTTATTCACAGCTATACTTTCAGTTCTTAAACTCTTTACAACCAATAAACAAGCAGCTTGAAAGAAGAATTTGAATCCTTAACTACCAAATGTTATGTAAAAGTGGATCTTAATTCAAATAATTGGTTCTGTACACTGACAGTTAATCCTTTATCCTTGCCTGACCCTTAGCAAAATTATTCAGCCTTCAGATCAACACATTAAATGTCATTTACAGAATCCCTCAATGTTGACTTAGTTAATGAAGACTTTGTTCAAAAATATAGTATACAGGTGACCCTCCCTGAAAATAAGAAAAACACTTTTAAATTAATTTTGGTAAATAACAAAAATATAAAAATAAGCAGAAGTCCATAAAAAAATCAAAATCTAATACTAAGTATATATGTTATTTAGATATCTGTGGTAGCAAAAGCAAAACATTCATACCTGCACCTGGAATGATTGCCAACTTTGTTTCAACTAGGCCCATTTTAGCAGAAGAGGCTAAAAAACACAATGTAAAGGAGTACTTACTATAATGTAGAAGGAAAAAAATCTATGGAAAATACGTAATGGTGACCTCGAAGTTTGGTAATTTATTAAATTTTCTTCAAATAACTAAATAAATCACTTTTTAAAGCATTTGTTTATTACAAAAACTTCAAATAGATTCAACTGATCTGCTTTTAGTAAAAGATCCGACTATTTCCATCAAGGCAAATTCAAGTACCTTATTAATTTTCACATAGCAAGTAAGCAATTACAGTGAGTAACAGAGACGTGCTTCCAAATGGAAAGTACTAAAAGAGAACGGCTGTTATTGGTTAACATCTTAGAATGGGGTAGAATTCTGTATCTGGTTATTTGAATTCTTTAGGTGACAGAATATTCTCTACGGTCAAATAACTTTATAAATCCTAAGTTACTGGCAATTGCTCAGGACCAGGTTTTCGTTTACTTTCCTTCAACTGGCTTTACAGTTCTAACAGCTTATTAGCTCGAAGTTCCTCTTTCAAGAGTTGTTGTCACTTTTATAATTTAATTTCTTGTGTAATAATACATTCACTAGCAACTTTTGTTCTTTCCCTGCACCCTGTTTATATAAAATCATATCTCCACCTAGAGCACTTCAAATGCATAAGAATCAAAAAAAATTGAAAATAATTACATAACCCTTCAGGCAATACTGATAAAATTAGGGTCAAAAGAATCAAATAAACATTTAACAAAATCAATCCCGCTAACAGGGTTAAGTTACTTTAAATGAAACATTAGC
The DNA here is from genome assembly GCA_013399195.1 of Dicrurus megarhynchus. NCBI lineage: Eukaryota > Metazoa > Chordata > Aves > Passeriformes > Dicruridae > Dicrurus > Dicrurus megarhynchus. Next base: position 141,210 of record VXAD01010107.1, on the reverse strand, counting down.
AAGTACTTAGTCAGGTTTCTGCTAAAGTCCTTTAAAATAATGGGTTATAAACAATGTCAAATACAATGTAAGTTTTAGAAGACTGTTGCCAACAGATGGATTAACCAAGCCAGCTATAACACTAATATTTCTACATTCCATAGCAGGATTCAGACCTACCTGCCACCCGTATATCACAGGCTAATGCAAGTTCTAGGCCACCACCTAAGGCAGTTCCATCTATTGCAGCAATAGTAGGTACAGGCAGATTAGCTGAAAAAGAAAGTACCAATTAACACCAACCTCATAAAGAACATCTCTGGAACGTGATTTCATTACATTTTGCTCATTGCACAGTCATACTATGGGAAAAAAGTTTCGTAAAATAAACTGTGACTAAAAATTAATTGATTGATCACCAACACTTTGGCAAAAAAATTGACTCTCCCTATCCCTCTGTGGCTGAACAGGTTTGCATGTCTTTCTCTGGCTTCTGCTCACTTTTGACACAAATCTGAAAAGTGAACTTCAAGAACACAGATATCAGAGCTAGACAAAGCACTTATACAAACAGTCCCAGACAAAATAGAGATGTAGGTATGTATGATGTGCCTGTGATGCTTTCACAGCTAGAAGCTCTCTGTGTCTTTACATTTCTAGACCACCACTGGCAATAGTGGCCACCACTATTGCCCCTTTTCTCCTGGGAAGCAGCAGTTAACAGCTTAATAGACGTGGGAAAATCTTCAGTTTGACAAACAGATGCACATGCTGCCAGCACACACGACAGGCAGCAGGGCTCCAGAGCCTGTGCGACCATGACATGGTTTGTATGTAATTTATCATCAGTGTTCTGACACAGGAAAGTCATTTAAAAAATCAGCTTAAAGCACTGCTTTTCACTGTCTGCAAATTTAAGTTCTCTTCATCCCTCTTCACCACAAAGTTTGACGAAAAATGCATTTTCATTTTAGAAATAAACTTGTATATTACAACTTTAATTATATTTAATGTAAGAGTTACCACAAGCCATCCATTTTAAAACATACTTAAACGGTATTCCAGTAGTACATTGTTGCTACTAAAGTTTCAAAAACAGTCAAAAGCAATTCATCAGCTGGACACTTGGATGTACAGCTTGTTGAAATGTTAAACCAGCTCTTGAGAGCAACCGCTTTTTCTGCAGATGTTAAAAAAAAATTTTCATTGTTTTAATGTCTCAACTAATTGAATTCATTGACCAGTTCATTCAGTCTCAGCCAGGATTAGAAAAAAAAAACCTCTTCTCTCAACATATAAATGCAAGTGACACGTGAGAGACTTACTTCCTTTTAAAATCTAGAAGGGTAATATGACAAAAATTATTAATTTAATGTATTAATTACAACTTTTCCTAGTGAACTAGCTAGTTCTAAATTTAGAAATTGTGCTACCTAGCTTACCTTTTTCCTGACAGATACACTTCAGATAACTTCATTTAACAAAAGAATCAATTAAATATTGGAGCATATCAGTATGACAATTATTATACAAGCCTGAAGTCTCTCACTGGGTAACAAAATATGTAATTAAACAAAGGTTATTTTATCTGCAAATTGACCTGCTTTTATGACTAACAACTAATGAAAATCCAATTGTCTTTAAAAAAAGAACAAAAACTTAGCAATGCTTTTCAAGATTCTAACATAGGCTTTATAACAAAGCCCCTGGGTTGCTGTTTTAGATCATGATTAATAGCGATCATCTGAATCAATTTCAGTGTCAAAAGAGGCTACTGATTACTGTTTGCAAGAGCTCTTTCGGTGACTTAAAAGAGCTCAAGGTATCCATTTTACCTGCCATCTGCCACAGAAGGCATAGGAGACAGAGGAAGAGTAAAAAAATCTGCTCTTTCTCTATTTACTTCGTAGTTATATGGAAAGGCAACTCTCATTTCCAGCAGGGCCAGGTTGCTGACAGAAACTTATAACCCTGTCAACACAACCAATTTGCCAAACAGCCTTGCAATTTTGCTAGCTGACACAGCTAGCCTTTCTCTTAAAGAAATATGCTTTTGCCATGGGTAAATAAAAAATAGTTTGCCTGAACACGAAGGCAGGGTCATTGTTAACTGCACTTTCCAGCAGTTACTGCCTGTATGAATGTTCCATTTATCAGAGACTAGCAAACAGTATCTTGAGCACTATTTGCATGGCTTTTGCAGTACTCCAAGGCAGAATACTTTCCTAAGATAAGCAACTTCCGGAATTAGCTATGGTGCAATTCAAGTAGACTATTACACATGGAAATGAAAGTCGCAGAGCGAGTATTATAAAACAGCTTGGTTTCAAGAATTACAGCCAGCATTCCTATAATGAAATAATAAAAATTCATAATTCAAGGGGAGAAAAAGCAGTTTTATAATTTATGTTAGAATCATCACTTCCCAAGGATATTAATGGGAAATAATCACCTGGCACAAGAGTTGACAAGGAATGAAAGGCAAAATACTAATTCCCTGTCATAGCCTTGTGTGTATCTATTAAATTAATTTAAGAAATTAATCCTTTTAATATGTTCTTGTGAAGCATCAGAAAAACTAGCACAGAAAAAAGTTACTAATCACTTGGGATTGTAAACTGAATTTCCAGGCTACTAGAACTTGTTAACAAGGGTAAAGCTTCTTGGAGTATTAGTATTTTGTAGCATAAGAGGCACCTGATCACATTTATCTGCATGACTTTAATGTACAAATGCCAAAACTGTTGAGCCCGTAACAAAAACAGATGATGTTTGACAAATAATGCCCTGTAGACTTAATTGAGTTGCATGCAGTCAAATTTTAGGAACAATAAATTACACATATAGACAGGTCAATCTCCACAATGATTCTACATGACAAGGCTCATTTGGCATGAGTGATTAAAAAATATTTAAAGCTTTGCCAAGAAGCCTAGTGGTTTTATACTTTAACATTCCATATTTTTGTCACAGTTCAAATAACAAGATATAAATTTCAGGCAATTGTTGTACTATGACTCATTAGTGCTCAATTCTAGATGTGATACTGGTTTATCAGGGTGCAATCATGAGCTGCATAGTGAAATCAAAAAGGAATTAAGGATATATATAAAAGAAACAGATTAACTAAATTAAATGAGAGAGTACAACACAGAGACAAGAGTAGACCATGCATATATAGAGATTAACATTGTTAGAAGCAGTTAAAAAGACTAAGTAATGACCAGCATTAAACTTTAGTTAGAGACTTTCACTGAGTTACCACAGTACATCACAGTGTGGAATAGGAAGGACACTAAATAGCAAGGTAGTTCACACAATGAATTTAGAAAGGATTATTTCACACATCTATTATAATGTAAAACATGCTGCTTATTCTGTAAATACACTTCTATTCTGCATATAAAACATGTCCTAAGCAAATGCCAATAGTCACATCCTAATGTAACATCAACGTTTAATTATATTACAGAAAAGTAAGATTCTAAGCACAGTAAAGAAATAGAAGGGTCCAATTCAGTTTACATTATGTCAGCAACAGAGCCACATATAAGACAAAACCACATCCCTGTATTTGAGATCACAGGAGTAGAGACTTCTAGCTGAAAAGAAGACAAATGTGAACAAGCAGAACAAAATACATTTTATGTATTAGGTTGTTCAAGGAATGATCTGTTAGCACAGAAGCTGACAAATCCTGTAAAAAAGGATGTTTACTGGCCATTCAAGACATGATACAGGTAGAGTGACCAACAGGTAAACTGAAGAACTTCAATAAGAGAAAATAAACTTAGTAACATTAGAAAGCTAAACTAAACCCATGAACAGCACAAACAAAATAGAAAATACAATATAGAGCAATATAAAGAAATGGACCTGCTTCCTACTCTGCAGTAACTGTGAACCTTCAGCTCAACTTCAGGAATACACCCCTGGTAAACAGACATGTCACATTTAGTTTTAGATTAGGCTGACCAGCAGCATCTTGTAGTCTTGGGATACCTCCTGCTCTCCTTTGACTCTTCATTACTGAAAGATGTAGAATGGAGTAAGCTAAACTCTGCCACAATATTGTCATGAGTACAGAATGCCACAGGAGGAACACTTTGCAATTAAGCATATAAAAACACATGTAATGTGTTGGAAGTAATTTCAAAGAATCACAATTGTTCTGAAACAGGTAATTGTTATTTCACCTTCAAGTGACTTTCCACATGATGTCTACTGCTGCTGACTAACAAGGGATTTCCTTTCTGCTTAGAGACCATGGTATGACAAACAACAGGCCAGCATATGAATACAGGCACCTGGTCTGGAGGACTTGACCACTAAATAGTTTCTCAGATGTGTGCCATAACACCCACGCAGCTGATTCATATTACTGCGGACACTGACATCCCCCACACAGAAAGCAGAAATTGCCTGGATTCTACTGACCTGAATCATAAATGACTATTTAGTCTTTTGACAAATTTATTAAGAAAGTTCTTACAAAATTACACATATGTGAGATAATAGCTGGGAGGAAACTGGATTACATGTGACACTTTCTTAGTAACCCTCAAGCAGCCTTTTTCTATTCCTGCACAACCTCAGTTTCTCATTATTGAAAAAAAATAAGTGGCCTGATCAACTAGGAAAAATCTACTTTCCACAGTTAGTGAGGAAGAAGGAAGTATGAAGAATGAATACATATAGTAAAACCATAATGGCAACAATTTGAAAGTACATACGAAAGTAGCCTTGTTTTTATGAAACATTACATACAGTAGATTTTACATAACAGGCAAAAAACCTTTTTGATGGTGTCCAATTACTCAAAGGAAGACCTATGATGAATGTTGATCCCTTACTGTGAGTTCCTGAAACATGCAGAGGAAGAATAATATGGTTATCCAGAATTCCAGACTTTGTGATTTGTGTTCCTGGTCAACTTGCATGGACTTGTCCAATTTGGTTAGCTTAAAATATTTAACACCCAGGGAAAAGAATTACTAATTCAGAATATATCAAATACAAAAAGACCGACCTCCTACGAGTCTCCTCCTTGCTTGCTAAATAAATATATACCTGTAATATTTTCTGTAAGCAACTGCACCACATACTCATATAAAAGGAAAAATAAAAAACTATTCCTGATCTAGACAAAAGATTTTGAGATTTAGACTATTCAAGTGACAATGGAGTGTAGGAGAATCACCTATTTGTAGTTTGGCAGCTGTTACAATCAACCTGAAGAATACCTGCACTATTCCCTTTCTTTCCCTAGAATATAGGAGTCATCATTAAAGAACTGAAGTCCAACAGACATAGAATTCAGTTGCTCTTAAAGTAAAAGGTCTGCACTACTACTGCAGTAACACTTCATGGTTCCCATTATTCAGAAAAGAAAATTGCATGAAAGCCCACTCAACCCCTAACAATGCATAAATTCTATACAGTCCCTTAGATATAATTAACGTCTATTTTTTAAGTAATTTTTTACAGATTAGGACAAATATTTTCAATTCAACTAATTATAGCAGTCAGAATTTGGTATCTACAAACATTCAAATGAAGACCAAATTTAAAGCCTGCCTTTTTATGCATTTGATATGAAACATTAAAATGAAAGACAGTCACCTTAACTTCCCTTGCTATTCCTGTGTTGTCCTATACCTGGACAATGTTCAAAAAAGGTTCTTATTTTTCCTTTCTCATCTTAATTCAGTGACCTTTGGCAACCAATCTTCTGAAAGAGCAGCTATTCAGATATAAACCAGAAGCTGGTCACTACTTCTAGTACCTACTGAACCAGATTCATAACCCTGACTTGTCTTTAATTATGAATGGAAGAATTATTGTTTCCCAGAATGAAACTGAAAAGAAATTAGTACTCTACTTGCCTCAAAAACTGTGAGCATCCATCTAAGACCAAAGTAACTACAGAATTCAATTTTAAATGACAACACAACTGAGTTGCCACAGAACAAAGAAATAGATTGTCCAAGCTATTTATTCCACATTTGCATTTCTGATTATTTGACAAATAAGGTTGATTAGTGAACAGCTTACTAGAACAAGCAACTTCAGGGGACATTTCCAGCAGCTCATTTTTCCTTTTGAATAATGGATTTCATAAAACATAAAGCCAGGAGGATGAATTGTATAACAATATCCTGCATACTGTCAGTATTACATGGATTACTAGAGGAAAGTATGCTGTAAATTGAGGAATAGATTAACAGTTCCACAATTTGTTATCTAACTCTGGCAGATTAAGGAAGTGTGGCAAGTATCTGCCTACATATGTCTGCAGCACACGAGAAACCTTTAAATCACAGAATGGTTGAGGCTGAAAGAGACTTCTGGAGCTCACCTTGTCCAGCCTGTCTGCTCAACCAGCATCACCTTGAACAGGTTGCTTGAGCTCATGTCCAGACAGCTTTTGAAGATCTCTAAGGAGGGAGACTCCACAACCTGACTGGGTAACCTGTATCAATGTTCAATCCCCTTCACAGTGAATAAGGACTTCCTAATGCTCAGGGAGAATCTCTTCTGTTCCAGTTTGTGCCGGTTGCTTCTGGTCCTGAGACTAGACACCACCAGAGATAGCCTAGCTTCATCTTCTAGCACCCTCCCCTTTAGATACTTATATATATTGCTGAGATCACCTCCCAAGCCTTCTCTTCTCTAGGCTGAACAGTCCTAGCTTGCTCAACCTTTTCCCACAGAAGAGATGCTCTGAAGCATCCGTCACCTTCAGGACCTTTCACCGGACTTTCCAATAGCTCTGTCTCTCACTGGGAAGCCTAGAACTGGCCATAGTACTCCAGCAGTGGCCTCACCTGTGCTGATGAGAGGCAAAGGATCTCCTCCCTCAACTCCTGGCAATACTCATCCTGATGCAGCCCAGGATACCACTGTCCTTCCTTGCCACAAGTGCACTGTGCTGTCTCACATTCAACTTGGTGTCCCACCCAGACTTGCAGGGCTTTTTTGTGCTGCCGCTTTTCATATCATTACCCCCATCATATACCCGGTGCATGAGGTTGTTTGCATTTTCCTTTGTAGAAATTAATAAGGTTCCTGTTACTCTATTTCTCCAGCTTGTTGAGCTCCCTCTGAATGGCAGCACAACCCATTCCTTATGATTTTACATCACCAGCAAACTTGCTGAGGCTACACTCTATCCCATCATCCACACCATTAAGGATGTTGAATACGACTGAACCTGGCACTGCCCCTGGGATTCACACTGGCTAGAGGCCTCGAAGCAGACTTCATGCTGCTGATGCACAGTCTGCACCCATTCATTCCACCAATTTTCGATCCATTTCACTGCCTTTTCATCCAGTCCATACTCACCAGTTACTCTACAAAAATTTTACAAGAGATACTGTCAAAAGCCTTACAGTCAAGGTAGACAACATCCACTGCCTGTTTCTCATCTAACAAACTAATCATTACACCACAGGTTGTAAAACTGGTTAAACAACATTTCTGACTCCATGCTGACCTACACCTCATGACTTTCTTGTCCCTCGTGTGCCCAGTAGTAGTTTAGTTTCCACGATTAGTTGTCCCAGAACCTTTCCAAGGACAAAATTTAATCTACAGATAAGAAAGGTCCCTTCGCATTTCTTAGTATATTTATTTAAATGTATTAGCAATGGAGACTTCAACTTAATAAAAAGAATCGTCACACACCCCCAAAATGTTTAAATACCACTAAGTGCATATTTGTAGATAGACCCCATAACTGAAGGTCACCCATTAGGAAAGCATGAAAGAGGAAAAAAGAGTCATATCTTAAGAGTGAGAATGTCAAATAAAGAATTACAAATTTTAGTCTTGTTATTAAAAAGCAATGCATGTATTTACATGCTATTTATCTTTAGTGTATATTTCAACTAACAATAGTTTAAACCTATATAATATTGCAAGTCTATGGGATGATTCCTACATCAGTGTTTAAAGGTTTGAGATCTGTTACTTTACAGTTTCTTTAGGAACTCAAAATCTCCCAGTTGTCTGGCTACAAGTTATAAAATAATTTTCAAAAGGTCACAGACATAAATAGGAATTTTGAATCAGCAGTAACTATTATTTGAAATTACATCCTAGCTTGCATAATAACTGGGAATGGATTTTTACTTTGTTTTCAAAATTATTTTATACCTAAATATTCTTATTTTGTAACTCAGAATAGATTTCTCTTCCACCTCTTCACTACCCAGATTCTTGATGTCTCTTGGTGATGTGGCTCCTGATTATAAAAACTAAGATCTTTTAACTTAGAAAAAAAAGTGGGGCATAAAGAGCATAAACTATGCCCCTTAAGTGGCAAGTAGAGGCAGCATTCTGGTAACTGGAATATTCTTTATACTAGGAACATTATAATCACAAAATTACATTTAACATATTAAATAATTAATGTCAGTCACAGGAAATCAGAAAAATAATTGCAACACAGCACTGTATCTTGATTTCATTTTTGGGGACCTTGTCCTGAAGAACAACATTGAGATGGCATACAACCTCTGCAATGACAATTTTGTTCAGGCAGTTACCTTGCCGTGCAAAATCTGTAATCAAGTCAGTGACTACAACAGTTTGCTTTCATTTTCTGTTGCAAGCTACCACCATCAAAACAAGATTCTTCTATGGCGAAAAGAGCTAACAGGAACAAAATACTTCAACAAGTACTTTCATCCATTCTGTAACACTAAGAAAACCAACCAGTGTATGGTTGCAACATATGAAAGTAGCTGAGAGAGACTCAAATCTTCCTACATGAACTTTGGGGTAAAGAAGATTGGTCAAACCATTTCTGCACATGGCAAATAATTAAATGTTACAAAGTTTTACCTCTCATCAGTGCAAAAATAATGACAAAGTGATTATTCAATTAATTTCTGTATCTCCATATGTTTCAAAAATATATTCATCTGCATGAACGACCACACTTTAAAGTCTAGATACGCAATTCTGTGCCATACATTTGCTAGTTTCAACTGTGAAAGGCTTTTAGGTACCCTCTAATTCCTCCTTTTCATAAGAAGCTTACTAGACTACAACTGTTGATAGACTTGTTTGAACATTACTGTCTTTGCTTTAATACCTTCAAAGTTCAGGCAGACAATAACAATAAAGAGCTGCATAAAAAATACATATATTTTAGTATTTTTAAAGAAATTTTGCTTTTTAATGAAAATGGTTACCGCACATTGCCTACAACTGATTATTAAGTAAAAGGTATTAATAAAGTTTTTCTTCCATTTATTTTGACAATGGCTAAAGCAGCTCACTTAATCCTATTAATTTCCCAGTTTCCTCCATTAATCACTCACTCTCATATATGACATAGAAATAATATATTTTTGAATTGAAAAAAAAATTCAAATGTTAATAGAGGAATATTATATTCTTTATTTTAAAAAATTCTATCTGGTACTTTATTATGGACAAATAGGAGAGACTGTGTTTTAGATTCTTGATAATAGAAACAGAAACTGGGAAACTAATGGGAATGAAAGAGGTGGTTTAATTAAACCCCTTAGCTACAGTTTTCTGTGTCCAACTTTTCCATGATTTTCTTGTATTATATAAAATCATTTGGATATTTCAATCATCTCTAGTGACACACTTCAGTTTCATAAACAGATCCTTCAGTTCTTTCATATTTACTAATGTTTCGTCTTGTAGTTTCATTCTGCCCTCAGTAAGACAATAATGAAGTAAAACCCCGATGACAGAATCCACTTTCTGTGCAAATGAATGAAAGCTTTGGATAAAAGAAAAATGAAAAATATTTCTTGCATTTTTTACTCTTACTAAGTACATTTAAGAACTTATTACTCACACAAAAACAGCACAGCATGTAATCAAGCAGTGAAGTTACAAAACACAAAGGAGTTAAATGAATTCAGTTACATTTTTATATTCTACTTCTATGAAAGTTTTTTTTCTTTCTTAAAGAGCACACAAAATAAATATAATATACACACAAAACTATAGTCTCTAATATAATCTCCGATTGTCAAGACAATCAAATTGGATATGGTTTTCATTATTTTTATTGTCTACTTGTCTGATTTACAGTATGAAGATAACACATACTGTACTACTACTAGCACTCTTGTTTGACACTATACATTCCCCAGCCAAGTGCTAAAATATTTTTATTTCTAAATTAGCATAATGTACCAAGTAATAGTTTCAAGTCAGTTCACAGAACACTACAGAAGAAACACTCCCTAACATTTCACAGTAAGCGTTTCTTTTTTTCTAATAAGCTAGCTTAGTAATATCATCAAGCCAGTGCCTACCTAAGCAAAAGGTGTATTCAATAGAAGACTTGACAATGCTATTCTGCAGTTAAAGCCTCACGCTCAGCCCAAGCAGTGAGCTCAGGATTTCTTCAACAGAAGAGCAACATCATGCTTTCAGTACCATGTCAGGAGTTGCTACCCTTTGAATACCAATTCATTCAAGGAACACAGCCAGAGACCAAGACAGGCAAAGCAAAGAGCTAACATGCTATTCTTTCTCAGTCAGTGATTGAAACATGCCATTTCAAACCTGAACAGGGTGAGGAAAGGATAGTGTTCCCAATGCATCAAACATGCACAGTGCGGCTCTCTAGAGAAGGAATGGAAGCCCTCGACAGCAAGTGATATTGGGAGGCCTGTTTTACCACAGTGCAAACTGGTTATGCTGATCTCAAAAAACCATTTAAGCACGCAGCATCCACCTTTTGGTACAGTTACCTTTGTGGAAGGAAACTTAAAGAGCCATGTACAGAGCATAGTCTCTTGTCCTTACAGAACAACATCTGGAATTACTACCAGAAGGAAAACTAAACTACTGCTGAGGCTATGTTGATTTTTGTCATAGTTGTACAGCAGCACCAGGATCAGACAACACTTAGTCAAAGGCTATCCTAAATTAATTCAGTATCAAGAGAAGAAATCAATCTACCATTGGAAAACAACCAAGAGCCCAGCAAGAATGCTAGTGCTCGAGGACTGTATTAGTTATGCTGTACACTTAATCAAACAGGCAACATCATAATACAGTAAGCGGAATGCTGTGCTAAAATCTACCTTTCACAATGTCAGCAACACAGGAAGACCATGATGCCTGAGGCCAGCTGCTAAGCATGGCTCTGCTACCTGTAATTTGTCCTTTTTCAAATTTGATAGCTATCTGAAATTTCATTCAGCTGCCCAGTAAATGCAACTCATAGCCTGTATCTCTCTTTCCTAAGAGAGAAATCCATAGTTCTTATCAAAGGATTTCCAAACTAGAGTATTCCAGCTTTGATGGCCATATCTACATCCAGCAAACGCAGCTGGATTTAGTAAATTTGGTAAATTTTGAATGTTCACTACTAAACCAGGGTTTTAAATGCTAACCACAGCTCCACAGAAGCCTCAGAAACTCAAAGAGTAAAACAAGGCACAGCACTGACCTCATCAATGATAATTCTTGCTTATTTTTTAAGCCTTCACAATGGGAAGATGCAGTAGCAGTTAGCAGACCAGCAATCAAGTAAAAAGTTTTATAATCCTGACACCATTCTTGGGACCTCTGAAACCAATTTTTGACAGCTTGCATCCAAAACCAAACCATAGCATATAATGTGACACCAAAAATGCATGTCTGCATGATCTTCAATAGTCAAACTAGGAACTTTTTTGCAAAGAGGATGTTTGTCTGAAGGATGAACAAGTGTACTCTTTTAAGTAAACTAAAAGTTTGGTGATGACTGAAAGACAGAAGGACAGGAAAAATGCTAAAGAAGGAAAAAAAATCTGTAAATATAGAACTGTATCTGTTCTGATTAAAATAAAAAGCACACAATAAAAAACACAAACGCAAGCAACTGACCACAAGGTGCTTTCATTCAGGATGATCTCATTCAAAGTGGACTACGTTAAAACTAATCATATCTGATAGAATTATGTATAAACAAAGTTACTAATTATCACCACTTATTAAAGTTGTATCACAGCTTATGCATCGAAACTAATGAAAATGTTTTTAATAAAGACCTGTAAGATTTCTTATAATTCAACGAGACCAACAGAAAACAAGTAACTTTTGTATTTTATTTAAAAAATTCATTCTTAACTTAGTTCAGGTTCCATCAGGCCATGTGTAAGTTGTTTTGTTTCCAAATGTGAAATAAAAAACAAGCATGACTACACATTAATTTAAAAAAGTAACCAAGAAAGTCAGTCTCCAATTTTTAATCCCTGTTTATGGGATTTGGGCACTTATGCCTACATTCTTTGGAAGAGCTTTGCTAATCAATGGTGTTTCCCACTTAAGAGAGGCTGGGGCCAAATGTCAATTTGATTAATTACATGTATTTGCTGAATTGAAATTCTTTCTACAGCTTCAGCTTTTATTTTTATTAAACATGGTGTTTTTATTGAGGAATGTGGTTATTGCATTCAGCTCCATACATAGCCTCAGTCTGTTTTGCAACTGAAATCCCAAAAGATAACATATATACACTATCACAGCCCTGACCCCACAGCCAGTATAAATAACAACATGGACTTAATGGGAGGCATACTATAAAATACATACTGCAGATCTAACCCACAACGATGGGGTTTTTCTCCTCCTTGAAGCCTCAAAAACAAGGCTTCTGGAAATCATTATCATTTGACTTAATTTAGCCAGGCCTGTCTTGTTGTGTATGGTTACAAGAGATCTATTAAAGCTTTTCTCTCCTAATTTCTTGAGGGTAAAGACAGACTAACATCAGTAACGAAGTGCTTCAAGGCAGAATATAGTAACAGACAAGCAGTCTTATAATTCTTACTGTTAAAAAAAAAAAAACCAACATAGAAAAAAGTACAAAAAAACCCAGACACACACACACAAACCCAAACCCGCCTCCATAATTCTGGTATAATTTTAGCAAAAGCAACCCCTGCTAAAAATAGAGACTGTTTTGATTTCCCCCTCCCCAACTTAAAGCTCTAAGTGCCGCAACTAATGGCTCAGTTCAATTTTTTCAGCTCTTTTTTTATGCATTTATTTTTAAACAAAGTCATATTTACTGCAGTCTTACTTCTTCACCCAAATTTAGTAATAAGTTATAATTTATTCCCATATAAACAAGTGCAGTATGCTTTTAATTTCCAGAAAACTCTCTTCTGTAGCTATATTCCAAAATGATACTACAGCTTTCTACAAAACCACCACTGTAAGGATTTTAAATGTAATGAAATTGACAGAAACTAAAGAAAGCCAAAGGATGTCAATTCTAAAAAGCTAAGTTTATCTAGTTGTTCAAGACATAATTAACCTCTACTGTATTTCATCTATAAAGGTAACTTAATGGTCTTCTTTCTGAAAATATAGCTAAAAAGACATAACTCCTTACTAGGTCACACATCTGAATATGAACGCAATTATCAAAACATGACCTAGTTCTGAAAAGCAAAAAGTAGAATACATTTTAAATGAGATTATAGTATTAAACACGGATAGAAAAAAGAACAAAATAGGAGATTGGAAATATTGTTCCCTAGCTACATAACATTCTGCAGTGGTAAATGTTAATTTTGAAATTGTTTCCCCTCTTTAACTATCTCACAGCATTCTAGTTGTTGCCGGGCAAGAAAAATACCATTATTATTTTCAATATACAGCTTAATTGCAGTGACCATATGCAAATACAATGTCCCTATAGTTCTACATAAATTACATTTTGTAATGACAGATCACTTCTTCAGAAGAACAAAAAAAAAGAACTACGAACGTCTGGCTTGCCATAAAATTAATATTCATTTCTATTCATAAGGGCATCACAGAATGGTACATCTCATGCACCCATCTAATCTAACCTCATATATATTTTTTTTCAATACTGTTTACCACTGTCTGATGTAGGGAATGACATAATGAGACCCCCACCTGGGGTAATGCATCCAGCTCAGGAGTCCTCATCACAGGACAGACATTGTGAACAATGCTGGTGTCAGTGAACTCTGGAGTGAGCCCAGAGGAGGGACAACAAGCTGATCAGAGGGATCAGCTTTTTTCCTCTCCTATGAGGAAAGGCTGACAGAATTGGGATTGCTCAGCCTAGAAAAGAGAAAGCTTTGGAGTGACATAATTGCAGCCTTCCAGTACATGAAGGGAGCCTAGAAAAAAGATGGAGAGGGACTTTTTACAAGACCAAGTAGCAACAGGACAAGATGAATGGATTCAAACTGGAAGAAAGTAGGTTTTAGGAAGAAATTCTTTACTGTGAGGGTGGTGAGGCACTGGAACAGGTTGCCCAGAGAAGCTGTGGACGCCCCATCCATAGAAGTGTTCAAGGCCAGGCTGGATGGAGTTCTGAGAATGGTCTAGTGAACCTGATTGTTGTAAGGGGGATGGAACAAGATGATCTTTAAGGTCCCTTCCAACCCAAACCATTCTATGGGTCTATGATTTTCAATTGACCTGCAAAGACCCAGAAAAATGTTTAATCTGTCCTATAACTACATCTGCTCTAGAGGAAGGGAGAGAGGGTAATGGAGAGAGGGAGGGAGGGAAAGAAGGAGGGAGGGAGGCAAAATGAGAGAGAGAGGGAAGGAGGCAAGGGGAGGAAAAGGGAGGGAAAAGAGAGAGGAGGAGGCAAAGATGAGCGAGCACAGAAACACTTGGTCAACCTAAGGAAAAAGTTTTGTTTAAGTATCAGGCAAGGGCTATATCTTCAAATTCTTTCTGTTTTCCAACCAATGTCATGCATATCAAACTGCTAGTGCATTCCCACACAAACTTTTGTATCTCAGTACTTCAGTGACCTTGATTCTCAAATATTAATTCCACTTGCTCACAATTCCATGCTTCTTTCTCGAGTGACAAAACCAAGGAATGAAAGCACTCACATTGGTTTCCTAAACTTCAAGTAATTCACTGTAAGCCTTTTAGATAACACTGAAAATTTGCTTACATACTCAGTAGGTAAATACTCTCACAGCAACCTTAATGAAGATGAAAACAATTAAACATTTTTCTCAAAGTTTTTTCAACCCTAAGGCAAAACAAAGCATCAAATAATTGTGAATATTTTCCAGTCATTCATAGAAGAATGCCAAATCCAAATATTCCTTCAGACTTTAGAAATTTTCTCACTTAGAAATTTGAAAATAATCAATTTTAAAAAAACCTATTTACTAATCATAGGAAAATCTTGAAATCAGTTGCACATATTTAAACACTAATACCAGCTTAAAGTATTTCCAGTAACTTCAAGCCAAGGAAGGCTGAAAAATTATTATTTAATGCTAAGAAAGCCTCCCAAAATTCTTACAAAGTAAGTTAATGGAGCAACTTGTTGCCACTTGCTTGGCATTCCAATGAAAGGAGAAATATCAGCATGACATACAGTATCAGCTGCAGGAAATTAATGACCTTGTAGGTATTTTTCAGATTTCACTTAATTAAACAGCCTTGAGTGTCTACTTCACTTCAAAGACATGACATTCATTTCAGGACATAAGTATCTCCATGAATTACCTAATCAAAGCCTCATACTTCAGCAGGTTGTCATTTACCTAAAAAAAACCCTGGTATCCATTCATAACATTCTGCCAAACCAAAATCTGACATAGTTTTCTTAAGGAAATGCATCTAAATAAATTTTCTGACTAATCATTTATTCCAAAATTGTGCCAAAATTTCAAGTGACAGAATATGTTTTTTATAGAAGTTAAATATAGACAATTAATTTCTTCAAACTCAGAACACTACACTATCACATTTGCAATAACCTGTTGAAAAGTAATTATATTTAAACTGATCGACAGACATGTAGAAATATAATTATTTGATGGCGAATTCGTAAAGCAAAACTTAGAGAAATTAGTATCCTTAAAAACTGGTACAAGTTGATTAAAATCCAAAACTATTAACAGGTTTTACTACACCAAAACATATTAAACAAAATTTTAAAAGACCTTAGTAGCTAAATTTCTATCAGCAGCTGACGTTTAACATGTTTCTAAAATGTATTAGACTGTAATAATTATACAACCACAAGAATGCAAGAGTAAAAACTCAATTCTAAAGCCCCTTTATGTCAAGGAACAATCCATCCTCCATGAAAACAGCCGAGAAAATCACCTCTATTACAGTTGAGATTGAGCTTTTCTAGCATTCTTTTAAAAAGTCCAATTCAACGTGGAACATTTTAAAAGAATAAATGCACCATGACTCATATTTATCAATATACTCAATAGTCTTTATGAGTTCCTTCCAATTCAAGATCTGTAATGTGATACCACATAGTTAGGGATACTCTACTACCTATCAAGAATTAACTATGCATGTTTACGTCATTTCTCTGATCTAACATTCTCAGGTTAAAGTTATAATAACATTTTTCAAAGGGAGAGGTTACTTACCCAATTCATTAATAGTTGCTCGTGCTCTGGAGACAAAAGAACTAACTTCACTTGAGTGCATTTTAGCCCTTTCTTTAAGGTCAGCACCTGTAAGTGACATTTCATACATATGTTAGCAAGCTGCAAACAGTATTGTAAATACATTTTCAAAAGTGAAATATTTCTTCACTTAAAAAAATGTTAAGTCTACTTCTAGACAAGGAGTTTAAATTGGTCACATAAATTTTCCACAGATTTCAAGGAAAACATGAACTATTTATCAAGGAAAGACAAAACCAAAAAGCCCAAAACAAACAAACAAAAAAAGAAATTATCCATAACCAGATTTTCACTGCATATAATCTTCCCAGTGACGTTTTGTTTTCTCTATTATTAAAATAGTTTATGAACAATAGCATTTATGCTTATAGTTCATCTGTCATACTATTTTATTTTCCCAACTGTGTCACAAAGTCTGATAAATATGTGTTTTTCATACTGTTCTCTTGTTATTCTCTTACTGGTAGATCATACAGTACATATGTTGCATTGTTTTACATTAACAGACTATATATATCTAAATAAAAATGCTACAGTGGACCAGTTTTTCAGCTCATTTTTCACTCATTTATTTAAATTTATTTTGGAATAAGTTACATACCATCATCTTTTGTTCATCAAAAAAAAGCCACAATTTGAAAATTTTTACCTATTTCTTCATGAGTATAAAAAAATTAGTTTTTTAAACAAGCATACTATAGCTAGGCAGGGACACAAACGTGTTTTTAAAAACTCACTTATAGGAAAAACTGACATTTTCTCTCATGAGTGTGTAAAAAAAAAGAGAAACAAAAAAAATAATAATAATAATAGCTAAATATAGAAGCCTATCTTTCTTATAGAGGAACAATGCATAAAACAGGCAAAACCCACATAGACATATTTATCCTCCAAGAATTGAACCAGTCACAAGGCAACTTAGCATGTATTTTTTCCACTTGGTAAAAATTAACCTGTTGAGCTAGTCTCTTTGCATGCCCAAAAAGGCTAAACAAGACAATTTTTAAAAATGAAAAAAAAAAAAAAGGTTTATGTTTCTCTACCCCGAGAACACTGTCCATTCAGGAAAATGCATTGAACTCAGATTAAGTTAAGACTGTAGCTCAGAATTTTAAATTATGCAATCATAGGTTTCATTTC
The DNA here is from genome assembly GCA_013399195.1 of Dicrurus megarhynchus. Lineage (NCBI taxonomy): Eukaryota > Metazoa > Chordata > Aves > Passeriformes > Dicruridae > Dicrurus > Dicrurus megarhynchus. The sequence continues at coordinate 123,652 of VXAD01010107.1, read as the reverse complement.
ACTTTTTAACTTTCTGGACTTAACTCACGGCAGGCCCTCCTTACTCTCTTCATCAAACATAGTTTTAGACATACTTTTGTTGACAGCATTAGTTGTAATGCCAAACAACTCTAGGCTAGCTCTGTGAAAATCAGTATCTTAATCTGACATTTTCGGATGGACATCCAGTTGTTGCTTTAAAGTACCATGCCAAAAAATGCAGCTCTACATCTTTCCTTCTACTTCTGTCATAGCAAAGCTCCTCATTCCGTTCTCCTTCTATGTACATCAATATAAAAACAATGAATCAGTCCTGGCTGCATTTGCATATTTCCTGCTAAGTAATGTTAAGCTTAATTTACACTATGAGGCACTTTGCCAAAAACTTCCAAACAACCTTCTAGAATGTGCCCCAGCTGAGACAGTAGGACAGGCCAGTTGACCAGACAGTACAAACCAGAAATTACGACAGCCAAGCCTGCACTGCAGCAAAATTACAACTGTTACCTTAGCAATTCACAATCAAGGCATAAAGAAATCTTGTCAGGAACCCAAAAAACAAACAAAATTTGCATCCATGAATCTGGATAGAACTCTAAATCATATAAAACTGTGAGAAATTTTTATAAATCCATTTATGTATACAGTTCTGGAGCTAAAAGAAGCTTTTGAAATGTCACGTCTAAGAAGTTAAACGGTAAATTGCTTTAGAGGTCACATGAGCAAGCATGCGAATGAAAAAATATAATTTCCTTGATATCACTTAAAGTCTGAATTTAGCTTCTTCAACTCTGTTCAAATCACTGCCTATGTAAGAAATTGTATGCTTTATGAACAAAAACCTCTTTGGCTGTGCAATCTGACTCAAAGCTTCCACACACTGAAGCCACTAGGCATCCCCTTGAAAAGCATTGTAAAGAAAATATTCAGCATTACTGGTAAGAACACCTTCTGTCAGTATAAGATTAGAACAATTTTTAGGGTTTGATTTATTCAGACTAGAATACATGAATAGAAAAATGGACTCAACCAAAAGAAACCCCAACCCTTCTAAAATAAAAAATACACTGCAGACTTCTTCCTTCAGTTAGAATATACATTTCCTTGAAGACATTTACATAAATCTATTAAATATTTAACAAAAACCTTATTTAGGAATGGATTAAAATATAGCTGCTAATTTAAATCTAATGATATTGAATACTGTATAGACATTTCAAATACACAGCTGATCTTAGTGCCTTAACCAACTTTTGTAAACTAACATTTCCTTTTTTAAAGTGTCTCTCCCTCATAAATGTCAAGGAAACGGAAAGAGCACTTTTGGTAACCCTTTTTCTATTTTAGCTTTACAAAGAATAATAATAGTAACTGAAGTTCCCTTCCTCAGAGGGAAGAATTTTAGTCAGAAGCCATTCACTGCGCTCCAGAAGAACATATGCCTTGGCATCCTCTGGGTCACAGGAGACGGAACTGCCACCAACTTAATACTTTTGTTCCTGTTATAAGATTCGACTACTGGTCAAAAATTATTGAAGAATTCTGACCCATATAGCAAAGAATTCTTCACATATTTCTTCAAAATCTATTTTCAAGTCAGAAGTAGAAAAGGTTACCTTTCTGAAGCTAGCCATGAAGGAGAATGCAGGTTCAATCAGAGAGTTCTGCTCTCTCGGCTACTGAAATCAAAGACCCCTCCTCTCACCCCAGGTTTTCTACTTCAAAGTAGCTGAAAATAGCATTTGCTTAACTGCTGAGAGCAACAAAGTAGCTCAGGTTTTCAAACCACAAAAAGTCTGACACAACAAAACTCTGCAATTTTTCTATGGGCCACATCTGAAATCTGTGGACAGTTTGACCATATCCACTCCCAACAGACGCCAGGGGCTCTACTGTGGGTCCATTCCTCCCCACCACACCGAGCACAGAACTCTCTAAGACCTCCTACCCAAGAAGGAAAAGGGCAAACCCAAGCTACCAGGGGGCTGCGGCAAACAGTTTTGATGGTACACTGTAATTATATCCCCACATCCATCCGGTTTGTACTGGAGCATGAATCATTGTTTTCTCCGTATTAGGCTGCCTGGCATCTCAGTACTTTGTCCCACCAACTGCTTTTCATCCACTCAGAACAATAACAGAAGCTGTGATTTTAGAAGCTATGCTCTCCAGTTCTCACCTCATCGCTCCCAACATTTTACGAACTACCTTTTGAAGATTGTAAAACACAATTTTCAAATTACTAGCTGCTACTGCAGGACAAAAGAGAAGTGCCACAGTGAAAGACTACATTGACAGTACCATCAACCACTTCCTCCTACATCTATATTAGGATTCGGTCAGGTACTCTCCACTTGTGAATAAACTCTTCTTGAATCAACTTAATTCACAGAAGTATCACTTCAAAATTTACACAGCAAACTGGTAGGAGAGAACTTTCCTGATGACTTCCAATGAACAGATATGTTTAAAAAATGCCATTATAAACAGCAGTCTTTTAGAGGCCAGCTATGATCTGGTCTTTCCAGATCAAATCTCAAAACTGATGTAAGGAAGATGCATGCTGTTTTAAATACTACCTACACTTGTATTGATGTTTGTCAGTCCAAAAGAAAATCTCTGTTTGATTTTGATCCATCACTTTCTCATTTCCCTCCTCCAGTACTGGAAGAAAATAGGAAGGTTAGTTTGTTTGCTTTTTTTACCTTACTTCCCCTAAATTATGAAAACCCTGTTGTAATAATTCTCTTTTGCATGGTTTCAAACATTTGGCTATTCAATGGTTGGCTGTAGTACACTGTCAGTTGAGAGAATTATTGCAGCATGTGCCTGACTTCCACTTCACAATGATGCCAGAGAAAATGTTTATTTGAGAAAGCCAAGGGCAGTCCTGCAAGATAGGGGTATTGTTGTTATTCACCAGAATTTTTCCACTTACACATATGTATGACAAGGATGGCTTTTAACTCAGAGGACACACCAAAGGAAACCAGCCTTTACAGTGATTACTCTGACCCCATGCCTCCTGCCTTATTTGGGTATTTTCACAAACTTGGTAATCAGAATTTATATACTGTTGAAAAGCTATATGTTGTGTTTGTAAAATATGTTCCAACTATAAGCCTCACTTTCCATATAATATAAATGCTTAGAAATCTTTTTGTATAGACTATTCTATGTGACTTCCAAAACACACTATAAAATCTTTAAATTAAAAAGGCATAAAATGTAATGGTTTATATATGATATTTAAAAATTTAACTTTATTCAATAAATCGTTCATAATAAAAAGTAGGTCTTTTAGAAAGCTGGCACACCAAAATTAAAAAGTGAAGTTATTCTACCAAGAGTCAAAAGGTGCTCCAAGTGTCTTTTGTCTGAGAAGTGGAAAGGAAGTGACACATGCACAGGCATCGGAGGCAGAATAAAGTATTAAATTCTTAGTGTTGAAGTGTTATTGTGAGCTTGCCCTTTGATCTTACCAAACACAGATCGACCAATTCTGTCAGCACACCAAAATTTCAATAAGGAGGTGACACTGGGGAGTATCAGAAGATACTCTCTTGCATACTTTATCCAATTCCTCTGTATCTTGTCAGCAAGAACTAAGAACACTGGAAACAGCAAAACACAAATGTACCACCAATCCAATCAAACAGGTTAAGGAATTTATGAAAGAAACTTACAACACTTTCAGCTAGAACTACAAAATATGTACTACCTCATCAATTAAAATGCTAAGAATTCCTATGAACCCACATCTTATTCCCACACAATACATTTAATCAGACTATGAATTAATATCCATCCTTCTTCACACATACTGAACTAAATAAAATACTGAGGGCAAAGGGCCAACTTTTACATACATTATAGATTAACTTAAAACTACTAAAAAAACTCATCCATTAAGGTACATGGAAATATCTTTATTTAAAAGCAGATGTGTCCGACTTCCAGAGAAGCCATTGCAAGAAATCCAAGAAATCATTAGCAGAACACCAATAAACTTCTATGAGGAGCACCCCAAAAGGAAGCTGTACACACATTTGTGAGGACAACACTATAGCCAACTTACATTCAAAACCCGAAAGATTTATCAACATTTCTTTTTCTCCAAACCTCAAAAATTTCAGAAATAAAGCTTTTACAGCCTGAAATCTATTCAGGACAACTTAGCTCCCTATTTTAAAACTATGATACCTCATGAAATAAATACATTTATTTAAAGATAGTGTCAAGTCTAACACAAGTAGAACTTTGTTAACACAATAGTAAGTTAAGAGTATTATTCTGTTGATATATACTTCCAAATTATATCCTTAAAATCCTTCTAAAAATCCATGAAAGTGTAATTTAAATTTGATCATAATAATGTTACCATGTGGATTAATGATTTTTACTTCGCTTTCAACTAACATTTTTCTGCATGTAAACCTACATGCTTGACAAATCTCAGCACAAAACAAGGCCAGTCACTACTGAAATCTCTTGCCCATGTAAAACATTTTATGTTTTGCAGAGAATACATGCATGCGTACCAGTAATAACTCCATTGCACCTCCAGCTCAGCCAGACCCAGGATACTCAGATCATCAATCTGTAACCACTAGAGCTATTACTGACTGTAATCTTGAACGCAAATGAGTTCAGTCTGCTCAATCCAGAACAGGCAGAATGCATCATAACTATTGACACTCTGGAACACATTCCACTAAATAACAAAAAAACCCCACCTATTTCATAGAAAAATAGACAAATCTAGCGTGGATATTAAATTTTTATCTTCTCATATAAAATCTTTATAAGGGTGACCTGGTCTAAACTTCTATCAAATGCACAGCCCTAGATCAGGCTGTCCGGGGTCCTTCCAAGTCTTTAATACTGTTGGCAAGGGAGATTCCACCATTTCTCTGGGAAAGCTATTCCTATGACTAATTCTTAGTTAATCTTCTCACACTGGAATTTTTCTTTTTATTTGGACAGTATTCCCCTAGAGCGACCTGTGCCTACTGCTGCTTCTTCTGTCACTGTATAAACCCTTGTAAATAGAGTACTTTTCTCTGAATCTACCTGGCACAGGAAAACCAGTATTCCCTCCCCTCTCAGCAACCTCCAACTCTCTAATCACCTTATGCTAGCCTATGAAGTGCTGAGTAGAATGAGCACATGCCTTGATCTGCTGATGATTCTCTTCCTGATGCAGTCCATGACACTGTTTGCCTTCTTTATGCCATATTATACCACTAGCCCATGTTAAGTTTGCTGTCCCCCAGAACCCACAAGTGCTTTGCAGCAGAGCTGCAGCCAGTGCGCTCCCAGACTGTTCTGTCACTTAAGTTTATTCCATTCCAGATTCAGCTCCTATTTATCTTTGTTAAAACTCGTGCAATTCTTGTTGGTCCAATTTTTCAGCCTCTCAAGGTTTCTCTGAATGAATGGTGGCTCCTCCTTCCCAGACATCTCCCTCTCCCTTCCACTCTGAAGTCATCTGCAAACTCAGGGATGGTTCAGTCCTATCATTAGAATATTTACAAAGATATTGAATAGCACTACTGGACCCAGCACCAACTTTCAAGGAACACCATTCCAAGGACCACTAACAGTTTGACTTTGAGCCACTAACATCACATTGTCCTTTAACCTTTAGAGATGAGACACTTTTCACAATCTGCATGTCCAAATTGTATCTTACCAACTTGCCTACAGGAATACTGGGGTGAACATGTCAAGTGCCTTGTTAGAGTCAAGATACAGAGCATCCATAACTCTTCTTTCATCCATTGAACAAGTGGTTTTGTCACAGAAAGCATCATATTGGTCAAGCACAATTTACCCTTGGTAAATCTGAGCTGGGTTTTCCCAGTCATTTTCTTTTTTGTCTTTCACATGCTTGGAAAAAACTTCCACAAACACTTCTTCCACGACTTCCCCCAAAAATGTAGTGAGACTGACAGCTCTGCAGTTTCCCAAATTTTCATTTTTGTACATAGGGTATAATACTTGCCCTTTTCCAGTCACTTAGGCCTTCAATGACCTTTCAAATAAGACAGATGGTAGACCAGTTCAGATGCATCAGATACATCCCATCGAATCCTGTTCATGCATATGTGTCCAACTGCTACAGCTGGACCTTAACTCAGTCCTATCTACCAGTGTTTTGCTGTTAACTTTGTTGCTGCTTCTTAGCATAGAGACTTGGGAGCTGCCCTTTCCCATGAAGACCAAGAGAAAATGGAATACTTTTACCTTTACTGTGCTGTCCATAACTAAGCTGTCAGACCCGTGCAGCAGCAGACCTACATTTTCCTTGACTTTATGTTTGGTACTAACATACCTACAAGAGTTTTTCTTGTTAGTCTTGACACCTTTTGCCAGTTCAAACTCCAGCTGAGCTTCCATCCTAAGCATATTTCTGTATAACTGAGTGCTTTGGAAGCCTGTCCCATTTTCCAAGGTTGAATAAATAACTCCTCCAAAAATACAAAAAGGATATTCAAGACACTAAAAAAGAGGAAGAATTTTTTTTTTTTTCAGAATAAAAATTAATACTCAAATCTAACGTTTAAAAGGTGCAGAATACACAAAATAAACTTAGAATGTACTGTATTCCTAAGTATTTTCAAGATTTTAGATTCAAACTGACTCTATCAATATATATAAATCAGTTACCAATTCAGAACATTAAGAAATGAAATATCATCTCTTCAAGGATCATGTATTTTGCTAATGAGATATGAGAGATCTGAAAGTTAAGGATAAAAAGGGAAAAAATAGTACCAAAAAGAACTGCTAGCAACTTGCTTCTGAGGATCAGCTTCTTTTATGAGTACTACTGAAAAGAAAGATCTTACAAGGCAATACAACTTCCTCTACATTTTCTGTGCTCTGAGATTTTATATTTAGGTTTTAAATCACACGTGCATGTAACAGGTAAAATTTATATCAAAAGATCATGTCCTCAAACAATCTGTAAAAGAATAATGTATTGTTGGTAAAACATGGTTTTGCATAACCCTCTCCCCTTTTGGTTTTTTTTTTCAGTTTTCTAATTCCTTAAGGATAGATTAAATAAACTAAGATTCACATTAACTTTGCCCATGCTGCAGAGTACCTTGAAACTTTTCAGTGAGGAAAGAATCCCACAATATTTATTTTAAAGTTTATTCAAACTCTCTCATGTTCTCATACTTAGTTTTTCCTTTCTATTTATTTCTTAATTTGAAGGTAAACAGACGTGATCACAACTTCTATGTGGCAAACATGACTTTTTTGTGCATTTCTGTTGTGGTTTAACCCAAGCTGGCAACTAAGCATACCACACAGCCACTTGCTCACTGCACCTCCCTTGCCAGTGGGATGGGAATGAGACTCAGAAAAAGAGTTGAGATAAGGACAATTTAATAATCGGAGTAAAATAAGAATAATCATCTTCATAAAAACAACAACAGCAACTGATATAACAAAAAAGAGAGAGAGAAATGAAGGCCAATGAGAAAAGCCACATGATGTGCAATGGCCCACCACTCACCCAGCCTGTCCCCCAACAGCAATTGGCAGCTCCCAGCCAGCTGCCCCCAGTTTATAAACTGGGATTGTATGATATTCCATGGTATGGAATATCCCTTTGGCCACTTTGGGTCAGCTGTCCTGGCTGTGCTCCCTCTCAGCTTCTTGTGCACCTGCAAAGCCTTTGGCTTAGGGTAAGCACTACTTAGCAACAACCAAAACATCAGTATGTTATCAACATTATTCTCATACTGAATCCAAACAACAGCACTGTACCAGCTACTAGGAAGAAAATTAACTCTGTCCCACCCAAAACAAAAACCATGTAATGATTTCAACAAAGATAGGAAACAAAAAACACAAGGGTACAGAAATCAGTAATATACCACAAAATACAAAGCAAGTCCTTAAAAGCTTCTCACACAAAATGGAATAGAGAACTTCAAAAGTTACAGATAAGTATTTGGAACTCAATTGTCCAGATGCACAAAATTCTTAGAAAGTCAGCAACTGCAAAATTCCAAAATAATTTGAAACTAGAATAAGTAAGTGCACATATGTTCATGGGCATTAGGAAGATATTTGAGTATGCAACATAAGGAACCAAAACAAGTAATACCAGAGCATTATCACGAGACCCAGCTTTAACAGTGAATTAATATACTAAGAGCAGGCTCTGAAGTGCCAAAGAGCTATAAACAAACAGTCACTGGCTGAAAACACAGACCTTGGCCCTATGCCTATCTAACTGGGTTATCTCTCAGTTTTTGGTACTGTTACACAAACATACTAAGGAGATGATGACATATTTTTCATAATTTTCATAATTTAACATAACTGTTAAATATCACTTTATCTAAGAAATTAGTTCACAATATATGGTTAAAGCACCTTTCATAACTTAGGAGAAAACACCTTTCATAACTAAAGAGCAACCATCTACTTTCAATTGTAACCATTTGCTTTACTAAACAGCAACCATCAATCCTGTTGCACACCTGTACACACAAATCTTTGCAAACACCACCTGAACTGAGTACAAAGGAAAATGCATTTACATATAATGATAATAAAAAGCAAGATGTATTCTAAATTTCAAAACAAAATGAGAAGGATGCTCACTGCAGTCATTTTGGTTGACAGAAAAACAGTTTGGCATGAAGGCTGCCATGTATATCTCCTACGTAAATTAATAAAACCATTTTTTTTCATGTATATTGTATATTCTTGAAGTTATGTAAATGTGGATATATGATTTTTAAGCCAAAATTAATATTGATATTCTTCCATATAAGATCAGCTATCATAATTTATTAGCATGACTTGATATCTGCTGTTTTTGCACATATGCCCTCTGTGTCACAAAAACATTCCTGAGAACCATCAAACTGTGAAAAACAAACAAAACGTCTGCAATTCCTATATATTTAAGCCTGTGGCAAGATGCCAGTCCTAAACATTCCCTCTGGTAAGATGGCAGCATTATAGCTCCCCTGTAAGTTATCTTACATATCTTGCAATCATTTACACACAGATCAGCATATTTAAAGCACTATCTGCTGTATCAGTTCTCATAAACAGACTATTTCAGAAGGTACAACTTCAGGGATAGAGGGGGGGGAGGGTTGTCTAATTTTTTTTTTCTTTAAGCCTTTGAATTCTGAGACTTTGTGAAAGGCCCAGGTGCTAATTCACACAGGTTTCCACCTAAAATCCAGGAATACTGAATATAAACAACTAACTTCATATGCAAAGGGTCTACAATCTTCTTCCAATGCCTATGCAAATTCAGACCAGATACAGATTAAAGTCAGCTGGCTCTTTTTCCAGCCTGTGTGTTCAGCTCTAAATTTAGACACACACAACAATATTCCTCTTGTTAACCTCTTCAGCTGCAAAAAAAAAAAAGGCAGCTTACACCTCACATGTGTTTCCTGAATTCATCTTCACTTGCAGAAGCAGGGAAAACAAGAATCATTATAAAGATACAAACCTCAACTCTTAAAAATAAAGTCAATTTTTTCCCAAACACCAACCCACTTTTCTTTATAAAATTTCCATCATCCAGTAACTGCCTCAGTCACACCCTAGTCCCTATCCTCTTACAGCCGTATTACAACAAGACTTCCTGCAGTTTCTTCCATGAAACATGAAATAGACCAGTTGTGCTGGTTTTGGCTGGGGTAGAGTTTCTTTCTTTTTGGCTGGTATGGGGCTGTGTTCTGGATTTGTGCTGAGTACAGGGTTGATATAGAGACTTTTTTTATTGCTGAGCAGGGTTTACACACAGCCACAGCTTTGCTTGCTTTTTGCACTGCACGATGGCGAGGAGACTGGGGGTGCATCAGAGATTGGGATGAGACACAGACAGGACAGGTGACTCCAACTGACCAAGGGGATAATTCCAGACCACATGACATCATGCTCAGGATATACAGTGTAGTGGAAGAAGGAGGAAAGGAAGGATGTTTGGAGTGATGTCATTTTTCTTTCCAAGCCACTGTTATACTTGATGTGGCCCTGCTCTCCTGGCAAAGGCTGAACACCTGCCTGTCCATGGAAAGTGGTAAACAAATTCCTTTTTTACTTTTCTTATGTCTGAAGCTTTTGATTTCCCTCTTAAACTGTCTTTATCTCAATCCATAGGTTTTCTACCTTTTACTCTTCCAATTCACTCGCTAATTCCACTGGTGAGAGAATGAGCAAGCAGTTGTGTGTGCTTAGTTGCCAGCTGGGGTTAAACCACAACACTGGTGGAAAAGTACAAGGATAGGACAGTTACATGTTACCAAACAGTAAATTAGGACATTATTTCTGATTCTTTGCTATGTCACTGTGAGTTCTGTCAGGCTAACAAATCAGGACCACCAGAAGACCAGCACAAAGGCTGCATAATCTTTGACTCTCAGATGCAGAATAAATGGAGAAGATCCAGAAAGAGAAAATGGTGGTAGCAGTAGTAAAGGTCAGCTGCTAAGTGGTTGGGAACCACAACCATGGGCCTTTAAAACAATCAAATCATGACAAACCTGTGTGCTCCAAGCTTAGAATAATATCTCATAAAATATCCCAGCTAAAGGACAAGATTGTGAGCTTACAACTCACATAATGGTAAAGATAAATATCAGCATTTAATAAAAAACAATGTATGTTGCAATTATTATTCAACACAGCTTTTTCTTTTAACAAAACAACAACAACGAAAAGGCTTTTTCCTATACAACTTGTATTTCTATGTTATTATGTTATTTCCACAACAAGCATTACAGAAGTACTTCTTTAGTCATTCTGGGAGTCTGAAAATTCAAATTCAACTTCCCCAAACAACTTTTCATTTTCAAATTCAACCTTCACTAGGAGAACTTCTACATTAAACATAACTGAATTCTTATGCAGAATAACAAAGCTCAAGTCAGACAACCACAACAGCTGTATTTTTGCCCTATTATTTAACTCCAAACTAATAGTGGAATCATTAATTGTGACTTCTATTTATTCTACATCTTCCATAACAAAACCCTCTGAAGAAATCAGCACCAAAGCTATTTTTTTAACAAAAAACTAAAACTAATTTACTTACTAGAATAATCATATATGACTATTTCAACACCACTACTACTGAAAGAAATAGCATTAATGTAGTACCACATCTCATTTGTATCAATTGCAAAAGCTTTGCAGTAGTCTGCTAACATCTAATCCCTATAGTAACAACTGACACACATTTTTCTATCTTCTGATTCACAAGAAAGCATTCCTAAAACTTTTCTAGAAAACTTCTCTTCATCCTTCTTCTCAAACCTTTAATGAATATTCAGACCAAATATTGTTAGTAAGTAGTACTAAGCCTTTCAACTCAAAAAAAAATATGAACACACCCAAAATTCTCAGCAACCTGTTTGCTCCACTTTGATTTCTAGTAAATTCAGTAATCAAAAAAAGACATTTCATAGCACTATCACAGATGACTGACTCAAATTTTTGCATATACTGTACATCTGACCATGGCAGATATGAGGTTTTAAGATTAAAAGGAATCGATACTGACAGGCTTATCTTTTTTGATTAGCAGTAAGTGCAAAAATAGCTAACTAACAGCACACCCAGTTTTATGAGCCGTAAACAGAAAAGGAGGAAGTGTGCTATGTGGTAAAAAAGAGAAAGTCAGAATTACTTCTAAAGAAGTCCTGAAGTCATTATTCAAGCATAAATCCTATTAAAGAAAGGAGGAGTTTTTCCTGAGAAAAACCATTGTTTGAACTGCTAGATCACTTGAATGCTGATGAAGACATGGGTGAAAGTCTTTTTCTTCTTTTTCACTACCCTTCATTCCTTCCCTTGATTTCACAGGCATCACCCAGTATCTCTTTGGCTTTTTTTTTTTTTTTTCCCCAATGATCTGTATTAGTCATGATGGTATAGCAGCTGTAAACTTCCCACAGGTCAAGATTCAATGACACTGAATCCTGTGTTGCTACGCAGCAACTGATACTTTCAGTGGAACTTTTAAAGAAGCTGGTAAATAATACATACAGTATATGAAACTACAGACACATTGTAAAGAATATCTGCAACAAGAGTCACATTCTGTTGCCTCCAAATTACAAAATAAGCATTCTCAACATACATCAGAACACAAACAAACTTGAAGAAAGACTGGAAGTAATGGCCTTAGAAAGACTATGAGGTGAAAACTGAGTTTGACTAGAAACCTTTTCAAGCTACGCTAGGTAAGAACAACAAGGATTTTTGTGGGAAAACCCAAACTGGAGAAGAAGCACTTTCTGGGTTAAAGATATGGAGCTCAGCTTTGGCCATTCTAGGTCTATTCAGAAAACTTAAATCTTGGACCAAAAAAAAAAAAAAAACCACCAACAAAAACCCAACAACAACAAAAAACATTAAAATGGCTGGCATTCCTGCACAAACCTCTCTGGCTCAAATTGATACTGGGACAGCACTCAAGACCAAAGTCCTGCCTTTCTACACAGTAGAATGTGTTCTTCTGTGTGAAACCAAGGACAAGTAAGTATTTAAGCCATGAACAGGAACATCTCTTGATTATTCTTTGTTCACACAAAACTCAGAGATGCGAACAGCAGCTGCAATTCTATTTGTCAGTATACCAAGTTACGCAGTTCACAAGCAGTACTTCCCCTTACTCCCAGTGTCCCCAAAGGCTTCAAACTGACTCAGAAAAATAAATCAGAGAGCTTGCAAACAGCAAAATTTTCCATCCATTGAATATATTTTAAGCACCAATGTTGCAAACTCAATTCTATTTTCTAAGGACTTTTTATTTTAAAATACTTCAGAGATATTTGATCTCTTCTATTTTTAAAAGACCATCCAATAGACTTGTCAGCAAATAAGGAAAGGGAAGGAGGGAAGGTGCNGAAAAGGAAAAGGAAAAGGAAAAGGAAAAGGAAAAGGAAAAGGAAAAGGAAAAGGAAAAGGAAAAGGAAAAGGAAAAGGAAAAGGAAAAGGAAAAGGAAATCCAACACGGGAGTGTTACCTGCCATCTGGAGGGGTTCAACAAGTTATACAGATTGGTGATATTTGCACCCAGAGCTCAATCACATAAAAAGCATGTCCATCCACTTGCATTCAGTAAGTTCCAGCTGGTGACAGGAACCCCACAAAGAAATATTAAAATATAAAAAAATTATTTTAGATCTAAATTTCTTACAGCCTACAAAATCCTGATGCTTCACTATTAATATAAACTACATATATTAGACTGGAAGATGCTGAGGGAAATTGTAGACAAGTAATTACCTATCTGTTGACAGACAACAGAGAATAGAAATTTTCAGGTCCTTGAAATTGCAAAATAAAGCTCAAATTCTAACTAAAAATTGGATTAAAGAATTCAAAAGTAGACATACAGAATGCTAAACTGGTAGCTGGAACCAGTGGATAAACAGATGATGAGGAACATAAGTGGTTTTTGTGGCAAAGTTATGTAACAAGAAAGAACAGCACATACCCTAAGAGAAGTTCAAGTCAAAGAAGAAGACGACCAGAGACCCTTCTAGACAACCCTCTAGGATCATAAAAGGACTTCCAGTAGGAGGTGGATGCATGTAAATCAGTTCTAGGAAAAGTGATGTTTATGTATTACCTAGGAAGTATGCTGTAATGAATATGTATGATCACGATGGAATAAATACCCTGTTGTAAAGTTTCATGACACACATTCAATTAGAGGAAAAATCCTCCAAATGTGTCCAGAGCTGCAATAAAGAATGCCTGCTTTCTAATACTTCAAATTGTGTTAGAAAGTTCATTCTTAGCCAATTTTGGTAACACTGAAGCTTTTTATCATTAAATAATTTTGGAGGAACTGCATTTTGTTACCACAGGCATGATCTGACTAAAAGTCACAGCATTTCTTTTACTTGTCTTATAAATTTGGTGCAAGACAAAGAAAGAGTTGCCTGATCTGTATAAACAGAAGCACCCACGTACTTCTGTTTATTAAATCACACACATGGAATCAGTGCTTAACTAAGAGAAAAAGTAAAAATTTTACAAGGAGAAAATCAAAACAGAAATTTCAGAATTTCTTCATTTTCATATTACCTATATTACTTTTACAAATAAATTTTTAGTGCTTTAATAAATTTTTAAATGTTAAAAAAAATGTCCACAGATTTCACATTAAAAAATAATCTACATACAAAATTGAAACCATTTTCACTATGGACAGGTCTCTACATTTTCCTGTATCACTTCACGGACATATTATAAAGGTAATGTTACACATGCATATATATAAGCAACTCTATGCTACATTTATGTAAATTCAGTTACTTTTTTCTCCTTCAGCTTTCAAGAGCTGCACATCCAATTTAGATGCTACCAAAAAAAATCTTTTAGTGCAGTAAGTATACAACAAAGGTATTCTTAAAGTAAACCAGTGTCAGCTGCAGGCCAAGACAAGAGAAGAGAGTAAAAAATTTTAATTATTGGAAGTTTTTCTTCATATTTTTGGCAATTAACACACAGATACATACATACATATATATATATATATATATATATATATATATATATATATATATATATATATATATATATATATATATATATATATATATATATATATATATATATATATATATATATATATATATATATATATATATATATATATATATATATATAGCTGCATTATGGCCAATTCTATGCCATTTATAAAAGCAGATGTGAAACTAACTGTTGCAAACATCTTAAGATGAAAATTTTATAGATTCAGACATGTCTAAGTACCTCTGCTACATGACAGTTTTATTCTTTTCAAAATCAAATGGGAAAGAGTTCTTTACCATGTAATAACTATTTTTGCCATGTGTTGCGCACATGTATTCTATTTCCAGCACACTACCACCAAGCACATGAGATTAGATTATTTTTGCCAGCAGGTTTTCTCTGCCAAGGATATAAATGGCTAAGCAGGCTCAGTTCCCTCACCAATAAAGAAATCAGGTGCCACAGGCACTTAGTACTCCAGAGAAAAGCGTTAACTCATACAGTGCACTGTGACAATCTACCCCAGAAAACTGTGAAGAAAACTAGCATCCTTTCTTCACAAATCAGTATGACAAATACCCACAGATGTGAAATGAGCATTTCGAATGGAAGAGACTACTCAATTTGCCTTACTATTTATGGAAAAGATCTGGACCTTAGACACTGCAGTGGAAAGTCAAACGTTCAGAGGTACATAACAGAAACTAAAAGGAATCAAGTTCCTCATCTAAGAACAAATGCATTTACCAGGGCCTAGCCAAATTTATTTTATCAATTTAGCATGATCAGGGCTAATCAATAACCCATAACTTCCTGTTAAAGTGATCTTCACATGGTTTTAGTCCCTTTATAACCACAAAGTTTTAAATCATTTTACATAGATCATAGATGAGTGAGTGTAAGTTCTGACAAAAAAATAGATCCATGAGCATGCTTTGCTTTCTTTCAACTAAGATTTGAAGAGTGAAAATTACATGAACTAAAATAGCTCCACCATAATCATGTTAAAATGGGTCTTGTATCATGAAATCATAGCATTGTTTAGGCTGGAAAAGACCTTAAAGATCCTCAAATCAAATCATTCACCTAGCCCTTGTCCCTAAGTGCCATGTCTACATGTCTTTTAAATACCTTCAGGGATCTTGCTGGACTCAACCAATTTGTTCAACACCCCTACTAACCCATTACAATCACCAGACCATGAACAACTTGCTATTTCAAAAAGACAGAATTCTATCTAATACAGTCGTCTGGGTTTTCCAGGCAATTATGTAAAACTCTATTTAAAATATGCAAAGTTGTCTTGGAAATCTAAAAATGTATTTATTACTGAGAGTGAAATTAATGTGAGAAGATAAAGTTCCTGAATTGTCTTGATGCCAGTTATGATACTAACCCAGCTCTCAAGACATCTTAAAAAAAAAAAAAAAAAACAGTGAAAAATTAAAGGTTTTCAAATATAGACAATTTTTTTTCCATTCCAAAATTTGAAATTAAAGGCTTAAAGCAAAACCACATTGCTGATGCAGGTCTATAAAGAAAGACAGTCAAACAATATTTCATAATTCAGGAATATATCTCAAATTCACAGTCTAATACCTAATATTCTAAGGTGCTGCAATTCCAGACTCCAAGAAAAAAATGCAACATGTGAAGCAGTGAGAATAACAATACCTATAAATCATCTCTCAAAGTTTGTGTAACTGCTAACCATGAAGAGTTAGAGGTACAGAAAGAATCTTTTTCCAAAACCTGGGTTTCTACCAGAAGAGTGCTAAAGGTACTTTTGGATTAAAAATAGCTAAGGAGCACCTCCCTAAATACTAAGTTCTTAATTAAGAATTCACCACTGTATTCTGAAAATAGAATGGGGAAAAAGAATAACCCTGTAGGGCTGCAACACCTGTCGGAACAGGCTTAAAATGACTTCAAGCATCCTTGTAGCAAAGCTAAAAAGGAGTACAGTAGCAATACAGCAATGTTGGTATTCATTACCATGCAGGACATTTTTGGAACTAATCCAGCTAATGACTCCAGATTTCATTTTTCATGTCATGCAAAGCCATAGTTTTGTACTGCTTGACTGTGGATAGCAGGTAAGCCCCCACTCAGTTGCCTTCTCACTGCACAGCAAGATGGAGAAATGAAAAGAGCGGCAAAAGCAGTGGTGAGGGGGACCTTAAACTGCTTTTATCTCAACCTTGCATGTTGAGATAAAAGCAGTTTAATAAGTACACAGAGAAAAAAGAAGAAAACTAATGATGCAAAAGCAGTCACTCCCCACCAGCAGACCAATGTCTCTCCAGTCCTGAGCAAGGTCTATTTTGGAAAAACAACTACCAGTTTTACTGCTGAATGTGATGTCATATGTTACAGAATATTCCCGTGCTCAATTCGAGTTGGCTGTGCCAGCTGTGTCGCGCCCCAGCCTCTTGCTTACCCTCAGCTGACTGACTGGCACAGTGAGAAGCACAGGGGACCTTGATGTTGTGCAAGCACTATACAGTGACAACTAAAACACTGGTGTTTTTTCAACACTGTTCTGGTCACCAATCTATAACACAGCACCATATGGGCTGCTACATGGAAAATGAACTCTAAACCAGACATGCCCAGTACAAGTTTTAAAGATAAGACCGCAGGTAATTAATGCATTTGTTAGTACACACATCAACTACAGAGAAAAAAAAACTCAAATACTTCAAAATACTTACAGAGAGGTACAAAAATCTGAAAGCTGATATATACAAGGTTATCAGGAGATTCATCTGAACTGCCCTGTGGCTTCAAAGAGCTTAAAGTTTAGATATTCAATCAATAGTTACCTAGCTTTAATAGACCTGCAGGACACAGACTATAGCTTGCCCAAAGATGACAAATTGTACCATACCAAGATTATTTCTGAACAGGATAATCTCAAGAAGACTTTACTCACTTCCACAGAAACAAAACTGTTCAGATACAGCATCCTCCCCGCTAGTCTACCCTACCAAATCAAAGACTTCAGCAGCACTGAATTCCACAGTCCTCTCACCTTGATCCACATACAAACATCAGAAGTGGTCTGTTGACAGTTATGCAGGTTTCCAGTTAAATCTTTATGACAGTCAAGTTCATCTACACATCTCTAACATGTAAGCAATTATAGGAATTTTTTACATGGTGTCATGTATGCCAATAGTCTTCTAATTACATGCTTCAATCATACAAGATAAAAAAGGAGGAAAAAAAAATAGTGTGATGCATGTGAGTACCTATACATGAAATTCAATACAACTCCCAAGCAGTCCTAAGCAGTGCCACAAGGACCATATTCCAAAAGTCAAATCCAACTGTAACAAGGATATGAAATACAGGAATTAATCTACTTATGCAACCTAGAAAACATGGATAAACCTGATAGAAATCATACAGAACAATTGTTTTTAAACCAAAAACTAAAGGCATTGCACTTGCAACACATGCATAGCCATTAAAGATACATTTCCAGGCAGCAAAAGCTGCAACAAACCAGCGACATCACCAAAGACATCTGTGAACCAAACCCTTGAGAAGCATATCAAAAAAAAGAGAAACAAATACAGAGGAAAAGCATTTCTGATTATTCTCTAAATATTTACGTAAAAGATTTTATATATTTTATATCCAGAAAGCAGAGCCTCTTTATTAGAGCAAATGAGAAAACAAGTTGTTCAACTACCTAGGGACATCCACTGCAGAACACAGTTTTCCCAACATAAATGTTCTGCATCCATCTGGTATCTTTTTCATTTTAATTTAGTCTATTCTGGTAAATCCACTCCAGAAAATATTTCACTATTTGGAAACTCATTATAACATTATAAGTAAGGTCTGTATGTGTGTTTCTCTGTTCCAGGAACTCAGGTGAGGTACCCCGGTGAGGTACCTTTCATTGCTTCACAAGCATCAAGATGTTACTTTTACTTTAATTCTGGGATGTGCTGAAGGTGCATATCCCAGATATTCACTGTTCCTGCCTGTGTCAAGTTTGGACAACAAGTCACTATAAATGTCTACTCTGGAGACTGCTGTATTATTTCTGTAACAATCCAAAGGATCTAGAGCATTGTGTCAATTTCAAGCATCTCAAGAAACTTTTGAAGTCGTCCAGTTGTTCAGGATCCTACTTGATTTATTTATTTGTAAGCTATATGGTTATATTTATTTTCATTCATTAAATGACTTTCAGTCATTTGGTTATAAAAGTCTTAGTTGTCAAGTTAGACTCCAATCCACTATTTACCATTATAAAAAGCAAGCTGCACCTCCAAATTTTTAGTCCACATAATATAAACAAGATGTAGGAAGGGAACTCAAAAATGGCCAACTGTTTCCTTCAGACATTTGTCTCCCTAGGTTTTCTATTATCACCAATATATTTATGCTTTGTAACTACTTCTCCAAACATAACAAATTACTTTGTACCTAATATTTCAATATAAGAATTTTAGGCATTCAATTTGATCAATTTTTCCCATGCTTTTATAATTTTTAATGGCTTTGGTAAAGTCATTCCATTTCTTGTTACTCTCCTCTGGATAAAGAACTAACCAAATACCTCTACCTCAGAAATATATATTTTATCTAGAATTTAGCTAATATTTTAGGTGGCTTTCACTAGAAAAAATATTTCCAGAAAATACCACACTCATTGCGTGCCTATGTTGTAATGGACTAAAAGCCTAAGACAATTTGTTAACTATTAAAACAGAAAAAAAAATTTTAAATCTATTTTGTAATCAGCAAGTAAAATTTACAACACCCTCCCTATGTTCTCCAATAGCCAAAGATACTTTAATTCTGCTTGTGTACTTCCCAGAACACATAAGCCAGCTGAATGACACTAAATATAGTATAGCCTTCTGTTCCTCAAAACTAGTTCTAAAGACAGATATTCATCACATAAAATAATCCCAGATTTCAAGTACCTGAAGTAGGTGCTGTACTTCCACGTAACTGTGTTAGAGCCCAGCCTTTGGTAAATATTATACTAGTAAAACAGCAGCTTGATCAATCAAATTAGGTAACTATCTACAAAATGTTGATTCTGTTTGGCAAAGCTCACCACACAACCAGAGGACCAACTCAGACAGATTTTGATCTTTTTAGTAAACTTTAAGTAATAGCATGGATCTCAACTTCAAGATGGCTTCAACTCTACTGAGGAAGGAGAAAAAAGAATGCTTGTATCATTGGAATAAATAAACCTTTGCATTTCCATTTTTTATCAGATGTCACAAGCCACACAAGAGAAGGAATGGTCAGATGTTCTGTTTCATCAGCTTGAAAAAGCAAATCTCAAAATTGCAAAATTGCATCTATCAAGGAAAAATACTGCTGAAAAAGATGACTCTCTAGCTGGAGCTCATAACTTATCTTCCACTAATGGCCTGATCTTAAATTTGTTTTTTATTTTGTGCTAACAAATCACAGTGAGCTATGGTCTACAGCTCATTCAAGACCAAAAAAGGAAGAAAAATGGCATGGAAATATCCACAATTAGCATCACAGCTGAATACATCCAATTACCAGAACTTTTTTGTTTTTTTTAAGTTTTATGCTATGGCAATATTAGCTATGAATAAAGTTGTCTCTACTTTCACTAGACCCTTAGAAATATTTGACACAGGAGACAAGTACACGGTGGTTAGAAGTACTTTCAATTCAAACTGTCTGTATTCAGTGAAAGAATGGAATCTCTCTTAGACAGAAATATAACATTTTTATAAATTGCTCCTGGTACTAAAGGAGTAACTAAACTGAAGTTGTCATCAGAGAACTTCAAAACTAGAGGACACACAGTATTTCATACACAAGTCTTCAGAGCACACAGTGTAGGAAGAGAGAGTCATCTAAACAGATGTCATGCACAAGCCTTAAGAAAAAAATCCTGCACCTCAAGTAAGGGATGGAAAAAAGTTACATATTTAGTCTTTTCTGCTGAAGTTACTCCGCTTTAGCTTCTGTACTGTACTTATTACAAAGCTCTGGTCACTACTCACTCAACTGGAGAGAAATCTTCCTGACTACATTTATTTTAGACCATTTTTTATACAAGTTCCTCTGAGACTTTATATAACCAATCCACTCTCAATTTCATAGCTCTTTAAGAAGAAAGGTCTTGCCTCAATCTTACTTTGAAAAATCCATAATAACTGGATGTGGTAGGTTAACTTAGGCTCTCTGCCAGTTCCCCTCCTCAGTAAGATAGGGAAGAAAATACAACTAAAAGCTCATGGATCAAGATAAAGACAGGGAGATCACTCGCTACCATCATGCACAAAACAGAATGGACTTAGGAAAGATAAATTTAATTTATTGCCAATAAAAGATAGATAGTGAGAAACAAAAACCAAAATAAATCCATCTTCTCCCCAATGTTCCTTCTTCCTTTTTTCCTGGCTTAACTTGATTACTAACTCCCCCATCTCTTCCCACCACTGTGCAGAGCAAAAGGGAGGGGGAATGGGGCTTGCAATTAGACCATAATACTTCATCCCTTCCTCCTCACTCTTTTTCCCTGCTCCAGCACAGGATCCTTCCCAAACAATACAGTCCTTCCCAGGACTTCCCATGGGAGACACAGTTCTTCAAGAGCTTCTTCAGCATGGTCCTTTCCACAGGGCACAGTCCTTTAGAAACAGATTTCTCCAGCATGGGTCCCTCATGGGCCACAACTGCCAGAACATCTGGTCCTGTATAGGCTGCTCTCCACAGGTCACAGCTCTTGCCAGGAACCTGCTCCTGACTGGGCTCTTCATGGGCTGCAGCTTCCGTCAGGCGTGTCCACCTGCTTCAGAATGGCATTCCTCACGGCCTGCAGTGTGGATATCTGCTCCAGATTGATCTTCCATGAGCTCCAGGGTGACAACCTGCTTTGACACAGTCTTGTCCTTGGGCTAAAAGAGAATCTCTGCTTTGGCACTTGGAGCACCTCCTCCCCTTCCTTGCTATTGATCTGGGTGTCTGCAGGACTGTTCCTCTTGCATTTTTTTTCTCACTCCACTCTCAAGGCTGCTGCACATGGTTCTTTACAATTTCTAATATATATGTTATCACAGAGGTGCCACCAGCATCACTTAAGACTTGGCATTGGGCAGTCATGGGTCTGTTTTGGAACTGGCTGCAGCTTGCTCTGTCAGGTACCAGGACAACTCCTGGTCTCTTCTCAGAAAGGCCCATGTGAACTGAACACATTGGTTTAAAAGCTCTATTCCCAACTAGAGAATAACTCTGAGAAAGTTGAACGAATGAAAACCAAGGTCTATCATTTTCTCAAGTAAGGCATTGAAATGACCAATGAGAAGACAGACAAGTGATTCTTAGCTTAAAATTTTACGGTTGATTAGATGCTGATTTGAAGACTGTACTATTGAGTACAGTCCCGCCCAATTTCCTATCACATTCCTTGTGCCCGCTTCCTCATCAGGAATGGATCAGTCTTTTGGAAATTAAAAAAAATGAACATAGCTAGATTTTCATATTCTTACTGAAAAACTTCCTGGAAAACTCCTATTTGCATTTTTAGCACTGAAGAATCCACTGCCATTCCAATTTCTTCCGAAATTTAGTATGTCTTGTCAGGATAGAAGGTAGAGGAGCATTTGGAATTAGCTGATTGAGGAACTTCCAAAAGAAAGATATTTAGACCAGTTTTTCTTACAGGAATTTTTTTTCTGTATATAGACTAGAGGATCAAATCACAATCCTAACTGCACTCTTTACTGGCTCAGTTGTTCAACACGTGCTCTTGACAATCATGACAGGAATTAGTCATTCCAGAATGACAACAACAAAATTAAGAAGCAAAATCATCTGTCAAATAAATGCAAGGTGTAGAGTCCAAAGGTAACAGATGACTGTGCACACACTCTCAAGACAGAGCTGCTGCATGGCTGACCAACATGACACATTTCACATCACTGATGTTGCTGTAGGGGAAATACAACTGTCATTGAGCCTAATAGTCCACAGGCAGCTAACATCACTTGGAGTCTGAACACTGGTGAAAGCTTGGAATGAGAAAGAGAAAAGAATCTAGCTACAGCCTTCATCAAAAGGCATTTACTTGGGGGAATGAAAGGTACGTACAGCAACAGAAATATTCAGAAGACACTAAAACATTTTCATGTGTGATCTGAATGCTCAAGAGGGAAGAGTGGAGTAATACACAAACTCTCTTGTCAGTTTCTGGTGCAGGCACTGAAATCTGGACAACCAAGTATGTTCTGGGAAAGTATACACTTTCTCCTTGCTTGTTTAACAGAGACCACAAGAAAAAAGGAGACTACACCCACAGTAATACCTCCCTACTACTCCTGCTAGTTCTATAAAAATAAAAGCGGGTCAAGTATTTGAGACCTGTTATGCAACTCCTCTACTCCTCCACATCAAAATCCCATAAACAAAGCAGTCCTCAAGGATCTGCTCTAACAGGCTTGTCTGCTTCATAAACTTCTGCCAGAAAAACTGCACCAGCTGGAAGTGGCAGCTGGGAATTAGACTCCATATAGCCAACTTAACCCTGGAAACAAAATTCGGTAGCAAACAATTTATGCCAACAGGAAAAGCATTTGGGTTGGCTTTAGTCACACCACAGATTCAAATAGTGATTTTTTTTCTGGCAGAGAGATTACTTCTGCTTTTCCAAGAAGGGACTTAATTGGCCAAGCTGCAGCAACTTTTAGGTCAAAGTGGTTTAAAGAGCTCAAATACCAAAATTTTTCAAACTGTCTTGAAAGCCTGCAACAACAACAGCAGAAAGTTAACCGTCTATATCCTGATATGTCTCAAAGATTTTTGAAATAAGGTCTCCAAAGAACATTTTTCAAATATGTCAAGTAGAAATTGTTCCAAAGCTTGCTCTCTTGTATGCACACATATACAAAGCAAATAACCCATCAACCTCACAACCTCTATTTCATATAGCCCAGATCACTTTGAAAAAACAATACTGAAGAGAGACTGTTCTAAACACACTCTAAACAAAGTCACTACAAAAGTCTCAAAAAGTTTCAAGATCTTGTCCCAGAAAGCTCTCCTAACTCTCCCATACAAATCACAGTCACCACAAAGATCTCAAAAAGTTACAAGTTCTTGTCCCAGAAAGCTGTCTTAAGTCTCCCACGCAAATCAAAATCCAGAAGCAGTGTGTTCCTCTAGTCCTTCTTCTCCTTTATGAGATACTAGGATTTTTTCTGTGTATCAACAGAGGAGGGATGGAGGCAGGGAAACTGACAACAACTCACACGTGAATTTTTAAGAGAAATGAGCCCTGACTGGACTTGGACAGTGAGAGTTAAGCAACTGTCCTGGTTGTTCAGGCACCAGAGGAACTACCCCGAATGGTAAATCAGTAGCAAGGGGTTTTATTTATTAGCATGAGTTGTAAACTGAACCAATGGACTATGGGCCAGTAAGTTACTGCCTGAGACAAATACATGAGGAGTATGTTTTTTTAATGCCTTCTTGACAGGACATGAAAAGAGGGCTGGAGGAACATGACAGTACCAAGAAAAACAACAATACAATGAACAGCAAGCAAAAAGTTGGAAGGAAAAGAATATAAAAGGAATCTTTCTTTAATCACTATAACCATCAACATATAAAACTGTTTAAAAAGGGAAGAATGTTACCTGATCTCAAATAACCATAGTTTTCAATTGCAACATACTGCATAATCCCTATTTCATGCCATCAAATACACTGACAAGAGTGGGTGAGATGGGAAAAAATAGAAGAAAGCAGGAGACCTTGAACCATGCAGCAATCTTCAGTTTCAGCCAAAACATTTCCCAAGGTAAAATTCTATTATAACTAGAAGTTCTATAAATACTATTTTAGCTGTTATTCAAAGCCTTAGAAAATTGAACAACAAAAGGTGCAGTATTAGCCTGTTCAACTCTTCGGACCAAAGCCATTATCAAATACTGTCTGAAAAACCAAAAAAAGTACTCTTAAGGAATGTATTTTATTTGTACCTTTTTTTGACCTCATGTAGTTAAAATCAGAAGCAGCTCTAAGATTTTCTCCAGAATTACCCTGATTGAGCAGGGAGGTTGGACCAGATGACCTCACTGAAGTCTCTTCCAACCTTATCCATTCTGTGAACATACCAACACAAAATTAGGCTTTGCAACAACTTGTGGATACTGCCTCCTCTCTTCCTCACAGTACCATATCACCCAACACGACTATGCATTCTTACTTCTAGAAATATCTTGAAGATGAAAAAACCTAAAAATCTGCTCACAAAAAGTGCCTCAGCAATATCACTAACATACGTATGTTAAAACTATATTAACAATGAAAAATCATGGTATTCAAACTGCCTATGTGAATGTAATTTGGCCCCTTGTGTGCACACAGCACAGCCCATGACTACTTGATCACAGACACTTTACCTATGGCACACCTGCCTTATTCCATGCATAAGCCTGTGCTCTCTTCAAGAATGGAACACTGTCAGGAAATCAAAAAACCCCTGTACAGAGCCCTCACCTGCTTTAGCTGCAGAATGGGGCAAGCACGCAGCCGCAACTTACATAAGCTAGAACTGGTCACACGTGTTCGCTTCAGAAAGGCCAATACTTTACTTATTTGGTTTTCGATGGAGAAAGAAAGGAGCCAAGAAATGACTCAGTGCCAGAGCATTTCTAATGGAAGAACAAGAAGCCCTCACAGACATAATTACTCATAGACATAGTCTATGCATAATCACAGACATCCTTAACCCCAGACACAAGTCTTTGACTTCTGGGTGTCCCTTTTGATCAGTGCTAGAGCATTAATGAGGAAATTTCTGCACCCACAGATGTATGAAGTATTGAAAAGCAGACACAAAGAAAGAGTAAGTAAAGACTCAAAGTGAATTTTTATGCAGAAATGAAAGAGTATGATTTCTGGCACATCTCTACATTCTTTTATACAACCCCATTTTTGTCCCACTCCTATTTCACCATGTGAAAATTCCATAATTTGAAATCATACCCAAATCTACACCAGTCATCAAGAGAGTTTAAATCTTTTAATCATCCACACTGCTACTTAGTGAAAAATGGTTGGATGTCATGTTTTGTGGACTAGATCTTAGAAGGAAACAAGACACTTGGCTTGTGGCTTTCACAGATATCTGTTGATAGCTAAGGAATGGCAGGATTTAATGGTTTTGGACTTCATTCCACACATAGAAGGGAACTACATTCTAGGACAAAGTTTCCCAATACAGTCTGTAAAACATCAGATGGTGGTCCAAAAAATAATCATAAAAGTGTATTTTTAAAAGTATACATTCCCTTGCATGTTAGCAAGAAAACACTATTGAGGAAATACAAAAAAATAAAAACATCCCAGGTTTAGCCTCACTAAATAGCAGTATAAGGCATAAGAAAATGTGACATTTCACAAGATGATCTTTGTATTTTTTAAGGAAATTAAATGTTCTGGAAGAAACACATTCTCCTTTAACATTTAAGTTTGAAAACACTTTCTTCTGTTCTACTGAATTTCCTGAGTCCCCTCCAGAAAATGCCTTCTTTACATCCAGTATGTTCCTCTCTTCATCTTACTAAGCTGTTAACCTGTTTTTTCCAGATCTCAGTATGCTTCCTCTATTATTTTTCTCTTTAGAGACACCCATTAAAGTCACCTGCTGAAGCAATCCATCCATCCACTGTGCGCTTTTTGCCTATTTTCATTAACAAACTCTGCCTCAAGTATTCTGGTTCATTCCGAATTTCCAACAGTTACCACTGTTGGAACATCCTTTATTTCACTTGTTCAGCTACAGGAATCTCCTTTCTTAGGTAACACTGTCCCTGCCCGGCTCCGTGGGGTCCCACGTACACCCACAGACACACGGGTGGGTTCAGTATTACAGTCGCTAGCAAAGAGTCGAGAAGGATATTTGTGTGCATTCCGGCAGGAGCATTTATTGCTTCTGCACTGTCGAAGGGTGCAGAGACAAACACCAGAACAATGGCCAACTCAGGGGTTTTCCTGGGGCTGGGGAAAAGGCGGGATTAGGGAACAGGAACCAATGGGGAAGCTCCGGGAGAGTGACAAGGGGGTAGAGGGTAACAGCCAACCGGGGAATTCAAAGTGGGGTAGATTAATTTAACAGAACAATGCATCCTGGGAGAAGCCTTTTTGGTCACCCTAACACAAAGTGGTTCTTGTGGTGCTAGGGACTTGTCTTACTGAAAACTCTCTGTCCCTTGTAATGTATGTTCACTGGCCACCACACTTGGGAACCCCATTTTACTCATCACTTTTTTAAAATTACAGACACCTAGTTCACACTCTATCTCAACTCTCTGGGTAAAGATCCTGATATAGCAACCCAGCCCTTGTCTTTCATAGCCTTTTTTTCAGGATTAATTTTCCTTCCTAATGTCCTTGTATCTTCTCTATTGTTATGTGTTAATACATACTCTGAATTGCTTAATTTTTTAAGCCAGTCAAACAAGCAGCAATGACTATGTTAAATCTTAATACCAAAACAGTTCTGAAGAGACAGCTAACAAAGAATACTGGAGACGTATTTGAGCTCACAAGTACAGTAATAGTAGCATACCTGAAATAGTCTCCCTCAAAATCAGTATTTCTGCTCCCCTATTTCCAATATACCACTACTACAAAATTCAAGCATGTCAAATAAAAAACATCGTTAAAAAAACCCAACAGCCACCTTTTTATTTCAAGTACATAACTGCAGCAGGTTCAGTTTGTTTAACTTTAAACACCATTTGCATGTGTTGCTCTGATACTTCATTCTTCATCAGTTTAAAAATGACAGTTTTTAAACCTTTTTTACTGAGATGACTAAAACTTAAAACTTGATTTAAAACAACATACAACCTTTAAATTAAATATGCTGATTAATGCATATACATTTAACCTATGTATATGTATTACTAAGTACTGAATTGATTATTCCCTTTTTTTCAAGACAAGTATTTTCACAAGACTCGTGACAAACCGTATCTGCATGAGAACAGACTTACTAAAAGCAACAAAAAGAATTTTAAACGTGACTAAAAGTGGTTCGCTATGTTACATACTTCAAAAATTGGAAAAACTATTTTGCATCTAAAACTAAAATAATTATGTTATTTGGGGCTATCAAGCATAACTAGATAAACAATCAGAAAAGTAAAAGTTCAGAACTGATCTATTTCTTGACAGTTCTATTAATATATTAGAAACAACAAACTTTTACTTCTGTTTTCTGTTTTCAGTTTCAAATGGATTTAAATTAAATTTGAATAAAGTAAGAACTGGTTGAAACATTTTTAAATAAGAAGACTATTCACTTGGTATTCACAAAACATACTGCTGTATGAATTGATCTTGACATGTCAGCAAATTCTGTTTCCCAGCATCTGGTAGTTGAGAGCTTTTGCTTTTCTGAGCACTTTGGCAAGATACATATAACTGTTGGATATGTAGGCTGCGGTGTGTGCTTGTTGTTTGGATTTGTTTTTAATTTGAGAATACATTCAGCCTTCAGTAACATGCATATTCATAATGAAATTTTACATTTACATATGTTTCTTTAATTAAAAGTTCAAGTTAATGCGTTTAAATACAGGTTTGATACAGCTTTCTACAAAGCCTCTAAAATTATTTGTACCTTATTGTGACATACTTGCAAGAGCTTCTAGATAAATTAAATGATTTTTCACCATCATGGTTAAACTATTATATATTCTGAAACACTTTATGACACAGAAAGAATAAACCCAATATTTGATTCGCGTTAGCAATTGACGAAAATCATACAAAAATGTTTTGTTTGCTACTGAGATCAATATATAAAAAAGACATGTTTCCTTGGAATCTGGGCCTTTTTTTTTTTTTTTTTTTTTTTGGTGCAATAAGAGAATACAGATTTCCAGCTTCTCAGGAAAATTAAGTTTGCATACCAGCACAGAATATCCCCGGGACTTCACTCCGGAATATAACAGTTCGTACTTTCTTATCAGATTTCAAAGCATCCACAGCTTTTGATATCTACAGAGAAAAGGAGGAAGGGGAATAACCAAACACTTTTTAAAGTGCTTCATTCCAATACTTCACCTTTATACTAAAAACTATTCTTTTCACTTACCATTTTTACAAGATTTTTGCTAAGTGCATTCTTGGCATGAGATCTGTTTAATCCAAGCACCACAATTCCTGGAGGGGAAGAAAAATCATATCATTGTTAGAATGTAGTAATATATGTCTCATCTATGTAAGTTATTATCTTGAAAATATGCAAAAAGCATTGAGTACTGCAAAAAAATGCTAGTGTAATCACTACTGAGTTTCTGAAAGAAAATAAACTGATTTATACTTTTCAATACTCAACAGAAATTACACTTACTTTAGGAACAAAAATATGGCCGTACACCTTCATGTGGAAACAGTCCTTACAAAGGTTGAAAGTAGAATTACACATTTCATGTTTGTACATGAAGTGCTGACATGCAATCAGGAAAGATGCTTAATTGTAAAGCACGTTTCCATATTTAGAGAGCCTATCTCCAGAGGCTTCTTAAAGCATGAAGTGCTATCACAGAAAAGACTAGCAACTCCTATACAGGTAAAAGGAAGTCATAAACAAAGAAAGAATGCCACCAATGCGAAACTTGTATTTTTGTTTAAAAAGGAACAAAATCACACAAAAATTCTCCCCGAAACACAAAAATCAAGCTCAATGCTTGGTACATGGCTCCAAAGACACATTCACAGCTAGCTTAGTCCAGTTACAGATCAATTGTCTCACTGACTGATTCCCTGTGCATTGGTTTGAAAATTCCAGCAGAAACAAAAATTGTGTTTATTTTGCCCCCCTCACCTTAACAGACATGATTATCAAATAGGAAATATCTGAAAAGTTTATTTTGGTAATGCCTGAGTTTACCATGGCTATAGCAATCTTTAAGACAATTACTGCCTGAACCCAACACAACTGCCCAAGTTGAAAACACCTGCACACAGTCCTGATCCTGTCCTGGTAATATTTTATCAATCACGACCTTTTATGCAGAGAATGCAAGGATAAGGGGAGAAAAAGGACTAGGGCACTGACCAGGAAGGAAAGGCAGAAAGAGAGCTCTATCTCAAACAAAAATGCCCACAGTTTTGCCATCAACCTACAAGATGAAAAAACAAATGCCAGAAACTCAGTATTTGCCCAGGTGATTACTACTTCACCACTCAGCTTTGAATGTACAATCTATACATAATCTTGCTCTCGAAACCTTCCCTGTCATGTCAGTGCATACTGCTGCTTCTATTTCCGGAAAATCTGTCCTCCCTAAGGACTGACCCATTAGTGTTTGAGCTCCCTTCCTCTGCTTCCTTCTGCATGTATGTACACACATATACACACAAGACAAAATGAAAAAGAGCTCCTGCTCCTTCTGCAGTTACCAATTTGAAGACAAAGTCTTCCACTTGCCAGCTACCACTCTCAAGATTCAAATAAAAATGGTGTCAAATGCAAGTAATAAAGCATACCTGCCTTTCTTGCTCCTAAGGTACAGTCAACTGCTAAGTATAGATACCTCCTAAAAGTGGAGAGGAGCCAGGACAACCCAAATGACCTTCACTCCCTTGTTCTACAAGCCTGAATTTCCACATGTTTATCCCTATGGCTGGAAGTATTCATACAGGACTGCCTGCAAAGGTCATTATTCAGCACTTACATAGGAATCTGTTTATGTTCTGTTGAAGCGAAAAGGAGTGGTGCTGTAGCACTTTTCTTCAGCTGTTACAACTTCTTCTCCAGGAGGAGGATCGCTCCATATTAAAATACTCCATATGTTCAACACAAGTAGATTAGGCAAAAGCAACATCCCATGTTAAAGCAATAAAAAGACCCTTCACCCTGACTTCACTTTGATTTTCAGGCACTACAAATCCCATGCTTGAATAAACTAGAGGTGCTATCATCCCAAACCATACTTCAGTCACGAAATAGAGTCCTCTTCAGAAGCATGTTATACTTAGTGGCAATGATACTTGATGACACTTGAATTTTTCTTCTCCCCACTGGAGCCCAAAGACTGCTACTCCACCACCACCAATACTGTATTCAGAAGGAAGTCCCAGTTAACATTAAAGCACTTTAAATATTTTTACCCACAAAGGAATGATTCTTGAAGACAAATCATACAAGTCAATTTATCTTACCAGTGTTGTATCAAGTCATAAAATCACCACTTCTGCTTCCTCCTACAGAAGTAAATGATAAAGATGGCACCCACCCAGCTGTTCTCTTTTAAGTAAGAAAAAAAAAATGAAGTAAGAATTGCAAGAGGAAAGTATAAAAAGTTTGCAAGGGACACCAACATATTGCAGTGACATACACAAAAGACATTCCTTGCAATCGCTTTGAATCAGTTTTGTTCTGATACGCCATTACTACAAGACCTGAGCATCCTGAGGATGGAAGGGACCTTAAAGATCATCTAGTTCCAAGCCCCCTGTACAGACACCTTGCACTAGACCAGGTTGTCCAGAGCACCATCCAACCTGGCCTTGAACACCTCCAGGGATGGGGTATCCACAGCTTCTCTGGTCAACCAGTTTCAGTTCCTAACAGTAAAGAATTTTGTCTTAATATCTAATCTAAACCTGCTCTCTTTCAGTTTCAAGACCTTGTCCCATTACTATAAGGCACTGTAAAAAGTCCCTCTCCAGATTTCTTCTGGGTTCCCTTCACATACTGGAATGTCACAGTAAGGCCACCCCAAAGCCTAATCTTCAGGCTGAACAATCCCAGTTCCCTCAGCCTTTTCTCACAGGAGAGGTGCTCCATCCCTCTAATCATATTCATGGCTCCTCTGGACTCACTCCAGCAGGTCCATGTCCTTCCTGTGCTGGGACCCCAGAGCTGGGTGCAGTGTTCCAGGTGGGGTCTCACCAGAGCAGAGCAGAGGGGCAGAATCCCCTCCCTCCCCTGCTGCCCACGCTGCTTTGGATGCAGCCCAGGACACGTTTGGCTCTCTGGGCTGGGAGTGCCCATGGCTGGGCCATGTCCAGCCTCTCACCCACCAGCAGCCCCAAATCCTTCTCCCCAGGGCTGCTCTCCATCTGTTCATGGCCCAGCCTGTGCTGGTACCGGAAGTTGTTCTGCAGCACCTTGGTGTAGCAAGGTGCAGCACCTTGCACTTGGTCTTTTGTTAAACCTCATGAGATTCCCATGGGTCCAGTTCTCGAGCTTGTCCAGGTCCCTCTGGATAGCATCCCAACCTTCAGTTGTGTCAACTGCACCATTCAGCTTGGTGTAAAAATTTGCTGAAGGTGAACTCGATCCCTTCATCTATGTCATCAATGAAGATAGTAAATCACACTGGTCCCAGTATAGACCCCTGAGGCACACCACTTGTCACTGGCATCCATCAGGACCTGCGCCACTGACCACTGCACTCTGGATGCCACCACCTGAACAGCTTCTCATCCACCGAACAGTTCACTCATCAAATCCATCTCTCTTCAGTTTAGAAAGAAGGATGTTGTGGGGAACTCTTTGTAAAAGGCTTCCCAGAAGTCCAGATAAATGACATCTGTAGCCATTCCCCTGACCACTGATGGAGTCACTCCATCATAGAAGGCCACTGGGTTGGTCAGGCAGGACTTGCCCTTGGTGAAGCCGTGCTGGCTGTCTTGAATCACCTCCCTGTCCTCCATGTGCCTTAGCACAGCTTCCAAGATGATCTGTTCCATGACTCTTCCAGGCAGAGAGGTGAGGCTGATGGGTCACTAGATCCCAGGCCCCAGTTTTCTGCCCCTTTTAAAGATGGGTACAATGTTTCCCCTTTTCCAGGCACCTGGGACTTGACCTGACGGATGTGACTTTTCAATAATACCTGTTACATTGTCATCCGAAGCATTTAAATATGGTGCATTCTTCCTAAAGCACACATACATATATGTGCTTTCCAAAATGCTTTAAAATCAACTGTTTGGAAAATCTACTTGTAAAAGAAAAAATATTAAAAAGTAGTCATTAATAAAAATAAGTAGAAAGTAGTAGTAGTAGCAGCTTTGTTGTTGCATCTGTATGGTATCAAAAACGTGACGGATATACTAAGAAGGAATAAGCATTCACATAATGCTAAACTCAATATTAATCTCATAGTTTTTCCTGGGAGTCATCCCCACATTATTTCTGGGACACACTTCAGCACATAATGTGCATCTATTAAAAATTACATCTGCATACTGAAAACTAACTTCATCTTAACTGGCTAGGATCTCCAAGAGACAATGATTCCCAGTGTTGTCTAATATAAGCAGCAATATTCCTGTATACTACTTTCCCAGTCCACCATTAGAGGCAAAGCATATACAAATGTACAATATGTTCTCTACTTACGAGTTGCCCGTGTCAAAAGAGAAGGCTGCCTGTGGAGGGCAGTGAGCCCTTGGCACTCCCTTAGAGGAGAGAGGCCTGAGACCAAAAGGACTCTCTCCAGAGATAAGCAACTTACTTCGAGGTTACCATGACCAAGTGAACCACCCCCAGCATGCCTTGCTCCCTTATGGTAATACCTTGCACCCAGCTGGCTAAATGGTTTCTCCCCCACCCCCTGCCTTTCCCATAAAAAGGCCCTGAGTCTGTCCCAAAATCAGGGAGTCTCTGTCACTGGCCTCCCCTTCACAGGGACTGCTGGACAATAAAAGCTACCTGTGGAACTGCCATACAGAGCTTCTGTCTCTCTGTCCCAGAGTTTGCCTGGGGTGATTTCACAAAGAGCTGAATCACGAGAGTTGAAATCATTTGTAGCTGAGAAATCACTACACCTTGGTGAAATCACTTGCTGTCCAGGGAGACTTGCCTACGCCCCTGGAAGAGCTGTTCTTTGCAGGACGCTCTCCCTCTAGGAAGGTCGTGGCATACTGGTGCTGACCAGCATCAGGAACCCCTGAGACAGCTGCCTGTGATACAATTTTCAGTGTTTAAGAGAGAAAAAAAAAAAAAAAAAAAAGCCATGCATAATAAAAGCAAAAAATGCTTTTAGTGAAATAAAGATACATACGTATCTGGAAGATAGCTTCAAAATATCTGTACATTCCCAGAAACATCCTGATTTCATAGCATCCACTAAATTTAACACTTGAATAAAGTAAAGAGATTAGATACTGGTTTAACTACTGTTTGTATCAGCACACAGGAAATCTTACTTTCAATAATGGTTTTTATCTCTTTTATCTTGTACTTTTCAGGGATCAAAACATTCATCCTCAATGTTTGGTAGAAACACATTTAAATGGTTACTTAAAAGTAAATCTTGTTTTTAAACCCATATTAGTAATTTTGTCAGAGTTCAGAAGAGTTGCTACATCTGCATATAAAGTACTTGCAGAATTTTTTTTTATTTACTTTTATTTATTTTATTATTATTTATTTGCATTAAATACATACTCACGCAAATTTAATTCTCCATAATTAAAAAAAATATTTTAAAAAGTCTGAATTAGGCTTTGAAAAATGGAAGGAGATTCAAAGTAAGTTATTTTTAACTTGTTTCACTTAACTACTCAGATAAACCAAGGCAGATAAGTGGACTTAGAAGTTTATTATTCTAGAGCAGTTTCTTAAGCAAAACAAGAACATATGGTGAATATATCATGCACAATTCTGCTGACTTTAATTAATCATCTTATCAAGAAGTATTTAAGTGAAAAATCACACAGATGTGTACTAACCAATAGTTTTTAAAAGCACCAAAACACTCTTCAAAATCCCTTACCTGTGCCTGTTTCATCTCTAAATTCTGCTTTAACTCTTTTCTGAACTTCTTAAATTACTAGATCTCACCTGGTCAGCCCTGCTTTAAACACAGCAAAAGAAGGGGCAGTTTTTCCAATTTATCAGCTAGCTATCAGTTTCCAACCTCTGAGCAAACAACTTCAACCAAGACCATATTTGGTTTTGCCCATTCCATGTACATTAAAATTCTAACTGATGAAGACCAAAAGCTGTCTTACTCTAAACTGAACTAAAAACAGCTGGGAAATTTGATCATGAGAAGCCATTCTCATGTAAAATCTAAATTTTATAAATATTTATATTTATAATATTTATATAATAAGCAAGTGACACTGCAACACTGGAGTCAAGACTAAAAAGGTATTTCTCCCAATTGCACCTATAACTTAAAAATTGAAAGCACTAAGTTCATTTAAATTTGTAATGGGATCACTAATGCAACTTGGCTAAGAGTTCTGAAATAACAACAGCTGTAAAACATTTCAGCCCTAGGGATGATCAAATAGAATCTCAAATAAAGTAAAAGATATATACTTAATTAAAAAATACTAAGACACTGACAGTCATCGTTACTCACAAAAAACTGACACTAAGAGCTTCACAAGATGTGTGCAGCATATAAAGGTATTTTTCAATCACATTCTTCAAAAATCTCACACCTTTTGTATTCTAGTTCAGGTCAAATTTGGAAGCTGGAAAGACTTGAGTTAAAATTCAACAGCTAGCCTTTGCAAATATAATCTTATTTTAGTTTATGTTTAACAACTTCCCAAGACCTGGGGTATGCAGATCGCATGGAAGTGATATGAAGCAGAACAGTTGCTACTTTGCCTACAGGCAAAGATTTGTCTAGTGCTACAAGACATGTGCCTGTACATGAAGCAGGTACAGCCAGTTTTCCTTCCTCCCCGGTATTCACAATACACCCTTCTCTGAGCTACGTGGAAAACTAGGCATGTGCAAGAACACAACCACAGCATCACCAAGCATGTGTGTGCCATAAAAGGTCATCAGAGAACTGGACTCTTGCATGGAGTCAAGAAGAATGTAATGGGAGAGTGTGATGAGGCCATGGGGACACCAGAGTACCATGTGGCAAAGTCTGTAACATGAAATGGTAGATCAGTGGCAGGGTGGAAGAGAGCAAGAAAAACCACAGGGGCATTTATAGAGCCGGTGTCCTCATTCTGCAGGGATATTACATGCTGTAAGCAGATAAATATAAATGAACTTGGCATACAAGGTGAGGAGAAGGGTGTGTGGTAGCACTATGGGGATGAAGCAGGGCCGTGTTTCTTCTGCAGAAATGTTGCCTGCTCTTTGTGCTGCTGAAAAAGGCATATGAAGTTTATGCCTCTTTCTGGCCTACTTCTAGATCCTTGTTTTTATCTTTTTGTAACCAACAGTGTTTGCTTCTGTGTCCTTCTGAAAGTCAATACCAAAAAAAATTCCTTCTGCTGAAAAGAATACATTAATTAAAAATACACTGATTTAATCCTTCCTTATGATAGTGACAGTTGCTTTAACATTACAAATACTATCTCCATGTTTGGGGGCATTAGGCTACATAATCAGTACAAAGCACCTTCATAACATTACAAAAACAATGATTCCTAGCAGATTCCACAGCTGGAACACACTGCCAAATTCTATGTTTGTTGTGTAAGAACAGAAATAAAAGTTGAGTACTATATAAGATCATTATATTTTCTACCACTTCTTGGTAGAGCACAAAATAAACAAGGAAGAACATTCTTCTAATATTTTACAAACTCTTCATTGCTCCTGTCTTGTCTTTTTCTTGACTTAAATAATCCCCAAAAAAACTAATTTGAAGTTCCACAGTTGGCTGGAAAAACAGGACTAAAGTAGTACATTTTAAAGGAATTTGAAAGAGTTGGGAACAGAACTACAACTAAGATGATGATTTCAGGATCAGATTACATCATCTTTACTATCAACCCTAAATAATGACAAAAACCTGCCCTCAGATGAAAGCGCAGCATCAGTTTTCCCTTGGAAAAAAAAGAATAATCTTCTAAGCCTCATACTAAAATTCAAAGTTTTAAAGTTACCTCCCTGTACATGTATACAAATCTACGTACAGACACTCAACTCATGGGCATTTGCCTGAACTGGCAGCAGGTCTAAAATAGCTGTGTTAAGATGCTCAAAGACATAAACTAAACTGTGCATCTTGGTTCAAAGATATATTCTCCATATAAAGAGATTCATGTGCTGCAGATGATCAAAACTCTATACTATGGCCCTCTCCATAAAAGCAGCTTTAACATCAAGGCTATAAAAGTAAATCCTCAGGAACAGAGATTGCACTTACTTCTTCTCCACCATTCCTAGCCCTGCTGCATCCACAAGGGAAGTAAGTGACAAACTCCAAAGGAAGTGGAACACCTCCAAATCTGGTGAGCACCACATCAGAAGAGGAAGTACAAAGTGTCTGTGCTGTGATACACTGGCTGCAGGCCACTAAGGACCACAGATCTTCTTTCTTTTTTTAACCAGGTGAATTAAAATAAGACTCTTGGTATAGCTGAGTCGAACAAGGTGAGTAGTAGTTGACAACACTAAAAGCAAGGAGGAGGATGAGATGGTTATTAGGAAAGTGGCATGAGAATACTGAAGCCATACCTTCCAGAACAGAAAACATCAACAGAAAACATCAATATAAGTTCTGTGCCATTCTCTGTCCCCTGCACACAAGCACAAAACTGATGTTAGAAGCAGCATGACTCTAGCAGTTTGCTGCTAAACTTCATCTTCTCACAATTAGAGTGGCCAACAGATGCCAACTCAGAGAGGTGTACCTCACAAACACAGTACATTCGCTGCAGTACTCTGGAAAAGAGGCGTGATGCTGTTGACACACTTCAAGGACAGGATGCCATCCACAGCAACCTAGACAAGCTCATGAAGTGGGCCCATGTGAGCCTCGTGAGCTTTAATTAGAGCAAGTTCAAGGTGCTGCAACTGGGTTGGGTAACTCCGGTACCAGAACAGGCTGGGGGATGAACAGATAGAGAGCAGCCCTGGGGAGAAGGACTTGGGGCTGCTGGTGGGTGAGAGGCTGGACATGGCCCAGCCATGGGCACTCCCAGCCCAGAGAGCCAAACGTGTCCTGGGCTGCATCCAAAGCAGCGTGGGCAGCAGGGGAGGGAGGGGATTCTGCTCCTCTGCTCTGCTGAGACCCCACCTGGAACACTGCATTCAGCTCTGGGGTCCCAGCACAGGAAGGACATGGACCTGTTGGAGTGAGTCCAGAGGAGGCCATGAGGATCATTAGATGGCACACCTCTCCTACAAAGAAACGCTGACAGAATTGGAACTGTTCAGTGTAGAAAAGACAAGGCTTTGAAGTAACCTAATTGCAGCCTTCCAGTATGTGAAAGGAACCTACAAGAAAGATGAAGCAAGAGTATTTACAAGGGCATGTAGTTACAGGACACGGTGGAATGGGTTCAAACTGAAAGAGAGGTCTAGATAATAGGAGAAAAAGCTTTACTGTGAGGGTGATGAGGCACTGGAATGGGTTGGCCAGAGAAGCTATGGATGCCCCATCCCTGGAGGTGTTCAAGGACAAGTTGGATGGGGCTCTAAGCAAACCTGGTCCAGTACGAGGTGTCCCTGCCCATGGCAGAGGAGTTGGAACCAGACAGTCTTCAAGGTCCTTTCCAACCCAAACCGTTCTACGATCCTCTGAAGAGCCAAGAGGGACCAAGCTGACCCAGTTCTGCCACTGCCATACCGGCAGCTCCCAGCACCCCGCGACGCAACCTCGGCCGCGGTGACACGGAGAAGGAGGAGCCGCCACTGTCTTCCCGCCCCTCGCCGCCGGGCAGCTCCCCGAGGGCCGCCCTCTCCCTGCCCCGCAGGGGTCACCCCGGCCAGGCCGGGACACCGAGTACAGAGCCTCCTTCCCCTCGNCCATCGCGGCTGATGCTCGTGGCAGGAAAAGGCTCGCCAGGGGCGATTGAGACCTGACAGAAAACCGGCCGCATCCTGGGCCGNACACGCAGCTCCTCCTCTTCCTTCGCCTGGGAGCCGTAGCTCCTCCCGGCCGAGGGGAGAGCGGCGGCGGTGGCGCCTCCCCACAGCGGGGGCGCGCAGTGGCCGNGCAGCAGGGCGAGGGAGGTAATTCTGCCCCTCTGCTCCGCTCTGGTGAGGCCCCACCTGGAACACTGCACCCAGCTCTGGGGTCCCCAACAGAAGAACGACATGAAACTGATGAAGGAGGGCCAGAGGAGGCCATGGATTTGATAAGGGGGCTGGAGCACCTCCCCTACAAAGACAGGCTGACGAAGTTGAGGCTGTTCAGCCTGAAGAACAACCTTCCGGCATCTGAAGGAAAGTTCATCAGGAACTGTGGTGATAGGACAAGCAGTAATGGGTACAAATTAAGATGGAAAATTTAGGTGACATTTTGGGAAGAAATTCTTTACTGTGACAGTGGATGAGGCACTGTAATAGGTTGCCCAGAGAAGCTGTGGGTGCCCCAGCCCTGGCAGTGTTGAAGTTGAATAAGGCCTTGAGCAACCGGTCTAGTGGGAGATGTCTCTGCCTGTAGCATGGGAAGGGAGTTTGGACAGAATGATCTTTAAAAGTCTGTTCCAACCTGTTGACATTCTATGATTCTGTGATTCTCACACACGGCTTGAAATACATGAGTTGCGTGGACAAATTTCTTGTGGGTAAAAACAGATGTTCAGCTTCATCAGGGCTTCATGATACTGGTGGAAGTTGTGCAGCATGTTTATTTGCAGTGAACTTGAGAACATCCCACCTTAAAGGCAACGTGCTCAGGCTCTGTTGTGCTGTGTGTGGTGGCACCAGAATGATCACTCATGAACTCTGCAGCACTTGCTTCTTTCCCCAAATCACAGCCATGGCCAGGCCTCGTCATGGCATCAGCACTGAACAAAGAAAGGATCTATGGTCAATAACAGAAACCAGGCAGCACGTGGTTCTGTATGCTGCGATAAAAGTCTGCTTGGATTGGCCATCCTACTATTTTGGGGTACTCAGAATTACCATTGTGTTGCAAAACTGAGGATCAAATTAATGTGCCTTGGTGTTCAGAGCTGGGTTTAGGTCTCTAAGCAACACCGCCATAGTGTCTGCTTGCCCTCCATGCACACCAACAGACATACCAGCATGAAACAAGTCAAACAACAAAAGCAGTAACAGTGGAGGTAGGAGGTAATTGCTATGTTTTGTTGTAAATTCACATGATTCAAGACTGCTATGACCTGTTTCAAAACGGTTGAAATTTCAGCAATCCATGTGTCAATACCATAACAATTTAGTTGAGCCAGAACATGCATCAGATATAAAAGAAGTTGACTTGATTCTTTACACAGGACTTGAGGAAGGTTGTTATAACGGTAGTTAATGTAGGTCAGTAATGAGGCTCTTAAAAGCTGGGAAGTTTGTCTTCTTCAAGTTTTTTGCTTCAAGTTAGGCCTTGAGAACTGAAAACATGCCTTTGAGCCACCCCCTGTCATTTTCATAATTCAGTGTTAGTTAATCAGGAAATAAAGCTGTACTGCTTCTGAGCAGAGGCTCAGATGGAGCCATTTTGGTTGTTGTTTCAGAAAACTAGCTACTGCATTCCTTCATGTGGTTGCTCAGCAGCTCCTCCATGCCTTCCTTCTGGAGAAACGAAAGTCTAAAAATAATGTCCTATTTGTTCTTGTGGAGCACCATGAAGGGCAAATGTGTGTGTGGGGGGAGGAATAGGCAGACTATCGCCTTGCATTTATTGTGTTTTACTATTTAAACAGGGTGATAGCTTGTGATTCACAGCCCTTTCCTGTAGAGCCCGCAATATGCTAAAGACTTCCAGTAGAAAGAAAGAAAGAAATTTTGTTTGCACTTGAAGAACATTTTAGTTTATGAGAAGGAATTTTGAAACATCATATCCAATTACATAAATAGAAACAGAGAGGCAGCACTATTCTAAAAGACACAGGAGAAGATAAAAAGGCATTAAAAGCAGAACTAGATTAACTGCAGCATTGCAATGTTGCCTTGAAGCTGAAGGCAGACGTTTGGTCATATGCAGTGGTTCCCAAACCGAAGGTCTAGCGAACACTTTCCTGAGCAGAGGTCAGTAAGTGCAGTCAAGCCAACAGATTCATCTCCATTGTAGAAACACCCAGTCATTTTTAAAATGAAGAATTTTAGAAATGCAATTTTCTTTTACATGCCACTGTCTGATTTTACTTCCGTTGTGTAAGAAGTGAAAAGAAAATGTAATTTCTGCTTCTGTTTCCTCTATTAATGTGTAAAACTGCATGATATGATATGCATATATGTGTGTTTTATTGTGGTCATTTAATACTACACTGCATTTTGTAATACTGTATATTCAATTCCTCCTATTCCCTGACATGAAAGCATAATTCACGACTCAGATGAAAGCAAAGTTTTCCATGTTCTCTTGTTCTCTGCTTTCTTCACTGTAGTTTACTTCTAGAACACACCTTTGGGGTCAAAGTAGTACATGGAAAGGAAAAGTATGTTGACATGGAGATTATTATTTAAAGATATATCTTAATTTAAAAAAAATGAAGCAACTGGAAGACAACTGTAGGTAACTACCTAAATAACATATCACACTGCTTGATAGCATGATTGCTGCTACACACAGAAATCCAAATATTGATACTTGGTGATGGGTAAAAGAAATTTATTATAATAAATCTTGACTCAGCTTCCCTTATGTCCACAGAAGCAGTGTTAGCATGAATGAAAATAGAACCAGTGTAGATGGAGACTAGTTCACCAAATTCTCTGCACTCGGCTGTAACTTTTAATATGGTCCCTCAGTCATAATCTAATCCAAGGGGAAAAACTTGAAGGTCCTTCACCCTAACTAATGTTCCATTTGGAGTTGCCTTGGAAAGCCCATATACATCAGGTTGCAGGTTCTCAGAGTGTACAGGACTGAAACTGAAAGGTGAAATATGCAGCCCCTTTTGTAGCTTGTCTTACGACTTTTGTTTGATAATATAGTTTGAAGGGGGGGGTTGAGGCTTGGGGTTAGAACGGTACTGTTGCAACTTACACAGTACAGTGCAGAGGTGCAGAAATTGGGAGACTGTTTATGTGGTTTGTGGACAGAAGTTTCTTCATAATACTATTCTGCATGCTTTGGCATAGAGCACCTGCCATGGTTCATTTTCTAAAGGAACAATCTCACTGTTAATTAGGTATAACAGAAGCATGTGGTCTTTGAACTTTAGGTTTACATTAAGTACCTAAAATCAAAGAGTGTGAAACTACTTATGGATGTTCAGTTAGGGATCCAGTGCTATTAAAAATGCTAATAAATCCTTTGAAATGAGACAGAAAAATAATTGCATGTGTATTTATATAATATGCAGTTTTACAGTGAACAATGAAAGGGTTCAGACAGTATGTACAATGAAGCAGGAATACGGACAAGGAATCTCAGCTAGTTCTAAGTTGCTTTAGTTTTCTTACATTGATGCATGTAGATGAGGTGTAACAAATAGTTTCATTTTCTCTGAATGAGCATATCAGTATCAATGGATAAAGTGAAAAGGGAACATATTTTAGAGGAAAGATGTAGCACCCAATTTTGGCTTTTCAAACGAAGTCCTTCGTCTTTCTTGCAAATTGAAAAGTAATTGCCTCTGTAAAGGGACTGTGATATTTGAGAGTGAGATCCATCAGCTGCCCGTCCTCTAAGTTGGTTTGTAAAGGTTGTTTCAATTTCACACCACCCACCAGAAGCATTTGTCTCTTCTAGTTTTCACATATTTGCTTTTTATTAACAGCAGGATTTTTCTGGTGGTTGTGTTATGCAGTTAGTACACTTGCCTTTCCAATCTTGATTTTTAACTTTTTGTAAAACCTTTTTGATCTTTTAACACTGATACTGATGAAGACATAACCCTTGTTGTTATGTATTTATTATTAGTAAGCATATAGCACACACAGCATGTTCCCTTTTTGGCACTGAGCCTGTTCAATATGTTTTGCAGGCAGCTGTTTCCTTAGATTGTCTATTTTCTTTCTTCTCAATGCAGCTTTAAGACTGTAATGCCAAGATATAAGATGTTTTTACAGCTTACTTTTTATCTTCAGGAATTACTCTTACTAAACTTAGTCTACTTGGGTACTCTTACAAGCTTGCTTACTTGGTACTTGTTACCTGGCTCCAGCACATGTTATTGAGAACTGTACTTATGTGTCACTCATGTCTTGGAGCACAGAGCAGATTCTGGCTTTGAATTAATGTCAGCCCCATTTATTTGTGCATACACTCTTTCATCTGGAAAATGGAGACAACTGCATTTGATTGATATAGTGGAAAAGTGCATGGCATATGTGAGCCAGTTACAGGGACTTCTTAAAATCCTACTTCCCAAAATTGTCTGCCCGTTCTCTTCAGATCGCAAACAAGACATAATGCTAAAACAATTACAGGAACACAAACATGCTGAGCAAGGCCTCTTCCATGGGTAAATTGGCACTAGCAGCCACAGGGATACAGCTCTGTAATACTGGAAGATCAGAGCCTAGGGAGGCCCTTAGGTACTTAAAACTGGGATTGAGCAGACATTTATTAAATAAAATGTATAGAATGCTTTATTTTGAGGCAGGGCACACAGTTTATCCCAAAAGGACATGAAATAAAGGTATTTATGAAGTTAGATGTAAACACAGATATTGAAAACAGAGAATTTACAGACAGTGAAGTTACTTAAAAATTTATTTGTTTCTAGTTTTTTTAGATTTGTTTCTAATTATTTGTTTCTAGTTACAACTCCCAAGTATGTGCATGCTGATATGTCTCCTTTTGCCAAAGCTTTTAAAAAGCTTTCTCATGTTTTCAAAGTAGTTCAACACATCAAAAATTTGCCGAGCCAGCTAAGTAACTGTGCATTCAGGCAAACTGCAAACCAACTCTAACATCATTGAATACTTTTCTTACAGTGAGTGCACCCCGTTCGATTAAGATTGTTAAAATAATTTATTTTCTTCATGTTCAGGCAAACTTTGTCTGAAGCAATACTCCTCTTCCCTATCTGCATCCTTCTGAAGGACTCCAGAGCCAACAGTGATGTTAACTCTGCCTGAGAGAATCTTTGCTTTGGCAACACACAGGGCAAGCTCTCCTGTAGTATAGATGGGTCAGTTAAAGCTGCACAAGAAGCACAGAAACCAGGGATAACACAACTAATGTAATTAGCATTTGATTTAAGATATTTGACATGAAATTCTAGTAGAAAATGGATTTCCCAATTTTATCAGAGTACTTTTATGTGTGGTAAAAAGCTGTCAGGGCTGCTGCTAAGGAGGCAGTAAAACAATCCTGTCAAATCTCTGATATCAAGAAGGATGAAATAGAGCTAGGTATTAGCCCACAGAAGAAAGCATTTTGGAACAAAGAATTGCTATCTTCTTTTAAACATTATCTAAATGCAGAGAGTGGGGTTTTCAACTGTGCAAGCATTTGGTGAAATAAAAGGGGAATTCATCTGAATAACATTTGGTTTAAAAATTTTTAAATTAAAATAATAGAGGACATTTCAGTAGAACTCTCAATGAAACAAATTTAGAATTTCTGTCAGCATTACAATCAGGAGATGAAAAATATTTTAGTACTTCTGTCCTCTTGTAATGTGATTTCTAGTGAAAAGAAGTTACCAAGAACCTCTGCTCTGTTTGAAGGCAATACATTTGTCATGAAAGCCAGCTCACTGTGAGGAGCTAAGAGAAGGCTGGTCTTTTATGCTCAAGTAATGTAAAAAAAAGTAACAGAAAAATGTAAAACACTACACTACTGTTAGTTGCCATTCTTTATTATTTTCCATGAGCAAGCCAAGAGTTAAGATGTACATTACATTTCTGAATAGCATAATTACATTTCCCTTCTGTTTAGTTTTTTTTTTTTGGGGGGGGGGCATTTGTCTAAACACAAAACTCAGCTTACAGTCAATGGACTGTAGATAATACATGAAGTTTAAGGTATTGCTCACTTTTTTGCTAAAAACTGCAACATTTTTAAAGAAGATAATTGCATAGTTACTGCTTAAAAAATATGATGCATTATGCACAAATCACTCTAAAAAATGTAAGCTGTTATGATGTAAAATGTATTTATGTTCATTACCTTTCCCTTTTAGTCTTTAATGATTAACAGTATGTTGTGCAGAGTTTTACTGAATATATTACGTTCTTTCTAAGAAATGCTTCACATTGATTTTCATGGGGAAAATGT
Organism: Dicrurus megarhynchus; assembly: GCA_013399195.1. Lineage (NCBI taxonomy): Eukaryota > Metazoa > Chordata > Aves > Passeriformes > Dicruridae > Dicrurus > Dicrurus megarhynchus. The sequence goes on along the minus strand of VXAD01010107.1, from coordinate 79,070 downwards.
TGGAATCTTTTTTTGGTCTTCTATTCAATTTCATTAGACTGGATTAACTTTTACATTCTAGCCTTAGCTATATGTTCCTACTTTCTTTACTTTTTACATACTGATGCAATTAAGATACTGTGATAAGTTGAATAAGCATTTTCTGTTTTGTCAAAATGGATTCATCATAACCTTGCTTCTGTTTAATCACCCCAGTGTAAGTCACTTGTCTGTGTAAAAAAGCAGGATCCTTAAGATCAAGAGCAATGAACCTAGTGACTGGTATATGAAAACAAAAGAAAAATATGTGCTAAGTGGCTAGCATGCACTTATGTGCCTGGTCACAAACTCAATACAGAGTTATTCAGCAATGCCCGTGAACAGCTACTTCCAACACAGCGTTTTTCAGACTTCTAATTTCTTAGCGTTTCTTAAGGAATTTGTTTTTGTTGATCCTTAAAAATAGGATCTCATCTAGGAATCAATTTTTGCAATTCTTTAAAATTAAACATCAATTAAAGAGAATATATCTACAAAAACCTATTTGCAAAGTCATACTTAACATTTTCTTTCTCAATAGTGTATCTTTTTGTGTATGTCACTTTATGTCTGGAAGGTGAAATTATAATCCTGTTCCCTCATGCCTGGTGAAGTATGTTTTACCTGCTAAGCAGAACACAATATACCATGTCTAAGACTTAAAAAAATGTAAACCAAATTTCCAAGACTAGGCCAGTATGCTAAACTAATATTGCCCACAGCCTTCTGCTTCAGAAATGGGCTATAACGTTCAGAAACTTTGCAGCATATGTACTGTTTCAACAGTGTGCCTGAAAAAAAAGTTAAGAATATGGTTTTCCATATTCTTCATCAGAGTCTTTCAAACATGCCATTTTCCTGTGGAAGATGAAGTCTACCAATAGGTGAAAGAAGTAAAAGTATGAATGACAGTGGGGCATTTCTATGTTCTGAAACAGTTTTTAAACTACTTAGTGAAAGAAGTTCCCAAAATGTTCAGAAGAACTGTAACTGTGAAGACTGGAATATATATTTAATACAACTGAGTATATTGAGACAGTTCTAAGTAGTATTCTTAATCCATGTATTATTCAGACTGTAATTATGACTTAAGATTGATATTTTTTGCAATGGAGGTATTGAATATCCTTGGCATCTTTCTACTATCTCATCTGGGCACCCTCTGCCAGTAAAGCTCGCAAGGAGTATGCTATACTTCTCTGAATTTGTGCATCTTGAACAGAGCAGGACTAGACAATCCTTCCAGTACCTACTGCACAGAAACTTGGAATACCATCACTTTACCACAGAATAAAACTTTTGTAGTTTTCTTTCTAGTTTTGATATCACCACAGCTTCTGGGTCATCAGTGTTATTATGAGCCTTGTCAGTATAAATTGAATGCACTGTAGGATGAGGTGGGAACAAGATGGAACCACTGAAGTCTGCCTTGACCTTGGAATGAGATTTTTAGTAAAATTTCTTAAGCAACTTGTAGCTCTTTAGTCTGGAAAACAAAGACTGGGAGTTTGACCAAGTAGAAATCTACATCCATGTGTATATCTGCATTATGCTCAAGGTTCTTCATAAAAACAGAATTCAGTTACAAGGAGTGCCATTTACAGAAGGCAGACCTTTTTTCTTTTTTTCCATTACATAAATTGGATTGTGCTGGACTAAAAATATTTTTTAAAATAAGTGGTTTTTTGACTTATGTTAAACATGTAGAATTTCTTAACATAAACTTACTAAGACAAAGTAATCTACAGCCATATTTCCCAACAGTTGCCTGTCTTCCAGTTTTTCAAAGTTAAGCCTGAAATGTTCCAAGCATGATTTTTCAGAGGTGATGAGAGTCTGCTACCTCTACGGAGCGTATGTAGCACTGTGAGAAGTCATGAAAATTCACCATGTCTTAAGTACGCAAAACTAAGACTAATGAATGTGTCTGAAACTTTTGGCACTGAGTTCCACAGAGGTTACATCAAATATTGTGAACATCTGAAATAAATAACCACAGTATATGGACCATCACACAGAACTGTAATGCTAAAAAGTGGAAGTGTATTCAGCACTTCTATTCCTTTCTCCACTTTTTTAACAGAAGACCATTGAGTCTAATGAAATCTTGCTTGCTCATGGTCTTGTTTCCCTTTTACTCAATGCTGTGTTGAATTCATCATAATCCTGCATTTAAACATTTCTGTTGCTATGGAAGTGACTGATGTCCACAAATTCAGTTAGAACTTCATGACACAATCAAATATTTTTTTAAAAATGGACTAGAGAAGAAGAAAATTATTGTTCAAATAGCAAAGCTTAGGTAACGTGCTAAAAGGAAAGAGTACACAGGGATACACAAAGGAAGGAAGGATATTGGAGGAAGTTTCTCTTTCAAGTACAGAGTGATGTTTTTAGAGTTGTATGTAAAATACGTGTACAAGTGTATCATAAAACCAACCTTGAACTATTACATACACTAAAGCAGAAGTACACAAAATAGACACAATAGTGAACAAGAAGTGAAGATTGGTGAGTTTTTTTAATGTTAACTATTGCAAAATAAATACGTTTTAGTTAAGAGTTGGTACATGTACTCTCTTTGTTACTGAAAAAGTTAATTGAAGTACCATTTAAAGATTTATTCAAATTAATGTTGGTATGTTCACGAAATGACATTTCTCTGAGATCAGATTTTGCATCTCTTTTTAGTCATTTTTACTGTATCCAAGTCTTCAATTATGTGTGTTGGCTGAAACTTCTTACTGGCTGTATTATGTGGTCTGTCAGACTTGTCAGATACAGTATGTCTTTGAGTAAAAATGCACTTACAAGATGCTCAATGGCACCAAGTGAGCTACATTCCCATTCCCATTCCCACCATAGAATGTAACCAGCTGTTATACTTTTACTAATAGAAAACTAGCAACAAAGGTAAGAAACAGATAATTGCTAACAATTTGAGGACAGCAATTTTGAAAGAAAAAAATTTAAGGAGTTGCTGCAGCCTTCTGAATATATTTGTTCAAATACCAGTAAGTGGCGAAGCAATTTGTTTATTCATAATAGGACTAAACAGCTTTGTGGATAGGATAAAGTGTTTAAAATATATTGTTTTCCTCAGAAATTCCCTATTGGCTAGCTTAGATTGTTTGCTGCTTACATTGCTTTTTTGGCTATCCCAGTCTAAAAATGCCCACCTTTCCTCATGGAGGTTCCAAAAGCCTGTAGAGCCCAGCAGTGCACCTAGATGTCATAAAAATTGGGTGTTGAAATATTCTCTATCATGATACCCAGGTCACTTTTTGAAAAATTTAGCTGTAAAGTTCACTTTTTGCATCTAAGATAACTGATAAACATAATGTTTGTACAGAGTAACAGAGGCCAAATATCTTACATTAAAGATACATCATACAGGCAGGCCTCATAAAATCTGCAGGTGGAGATGTAGGATGTAGACCCTTTCTGTTCTGTAATAGAGGTACAAATGCCCAGATCTTGCCTAAACTTGGAGCCAGGAGATAGTTGGAATGTGCAATTTGATCTGAATAGATGGGGAACAACCAGCTACATATGACCTGGGAGATCTAACAAAAAGGATTAGATATCCTCTTGTCTTCTGTTCTGTCTCCAGGGTAGATTTTTGTACGAGATAAATTTATAAACCACTTCTTGTACTCATTTTGTGTGGTAGTTGGATACTTACCCTGTATTAGCAACAGCTGCATGTCTTAAGACACCAATCCAAACTCTACTGGAATCAATGGAGGGTCTCACTAAAAAAATACTGCCAATGTTTTAAAGTTGTGAAGTCAGAGGTTGCTGATAGCTAACATAATCCATCTTCATAATATCAAGGAATTTATGCTACCTAAGCTTATCTTATTAGTATTTAATTGGAAGCCAGGCATAAACTTCTTTCAGTCAGCACTTCATTAAATTTACAAGCATTCCCACACACACTTGTGTGTGGGATGCGGAGTAGATGAGAGACATTTGACTACTTGGAGGCTGACTTTGGCACAGAGCTATTCATCCAGACACACTGTTTCTTTTCCATATTTGAAGAACAAAAGCAGAAAACTATTTCATGCTATACACCAATGCTGCCTACATTTGTCCCCCTGTCCACATTATAAAAGAGTTTACACATTATAAAACAGTTTACAATTGTAATAAGTGTAGCCATTCAGACTAAGATTTGCCATGGTGAATACCTGCCTCAGACTTTTTCCAAACTGAAATCTGAATGGCCTACTCATTTCTAAGGTTGATTTTGGGGGAAATGAATTGTCTTGAAACGTAATGCTAGCTAGCTAGCCTTGTTACCATCTCCATGTCTTGTTACAGAGTACTACACTTCGTCAGTGACATCACTGGAATGCTAAGGATATGCCTTTTGCTGACTTTTCATCTTTCTGTCAAATAAAAGATGGCTCAGTTGCAGTATTTCGATCTTGAAGGACCTAAAATTTAGAAATAAGCCATTTTAAAACACAAGTGTGTCAAGAAAAGGGGTGCCATATGGTAATATTGAGGCAGTATCACAGCAGTAATTAAATCCATGCAAATATTTGCTAAATATGTTTGAAACCACTTTTAAAGCTACATTTTCCGTATATTGACTATGAGGACCAAAGCAAAGTACAGACTGTATTCATTTATGCTTTTTTCCCCTTGGTGGAACAATGAAGTGTTCTGAAGTAAGAAGTTATTAATTCCAGCTATGAAAGATTCTCAAAAATAATATGAATAACCTAGTGTGATCTATTAGCATCAGTTCAGGTCCTGTCCTCACACAGAAAGGTTGCCTGAGCTTAGACATAAATGGGGAAAATACCTTTTGCTTTGAGGTGGCACAGCCACCTATGTGACAGACATTAAGGATGGAAGGAAAAGAATTAGGAAACTCACACAGACTCTCAATTTCTGTTAATCTGTAAGATCAATTAATTGTCTGGGGCACCGGGCTTCTCAGTCATAAAGGACTTGTAAAATTTCTCAGGTAATTTGTAGGTGACGTTGTTTTTCTGCTTTAGTCTGCCTCTCTAAGAATACCTTGTATACAGGAATCATGGTAACAAGATTTTCATGAGGCCAAATGGAAGGAAGTAAATGCAGTCTGATCTCAACAATTCCCAATACCACTACAAGCCTCTTACTATGAAGGGAGAGAAACTTCCTCACCCTCTCCCAGGAAAATTCCAAAACTGACTGTAAGACCTGCAATTTTCCTCCTAATAAGCACGAAAGATACAGGAAAACTTCTCATAAAATTGAACTTTCACCTCTGACATATTTGTTCTTCTCTTCTTAATGACAAATTACACAAGCAAAATTACATGCATTTGCTAATGCTTTTTTCCCCTAAATGGTTTCATATCCTGCTCAAATTCAATTCCCTAGTTATGCCCTAACATTGCTGGCTGTTACTTTTGTTATGCTATAGTGCTACTGAATTATTTTCTTTTATACATGTAGTAGTTTCCAGTGATTTCCAGAGAAAGTAACTCCTTTTACAAGATTTGGCAGACAAACAACAAAACATTACTGGCCAAAAAAATAAAAAGCTATCTTATAACTGACTAAACAGAAAGAATATATATTCTGTTTTTATGTACATTGGAAATTTTTACTACAAAACCCCATAAATTTTTGAATTTGGTGTTTTAAATAAAATCAGACAACTGAAACTGGACTATTGCTGGATAATTCATAAAAGATAACATTTTTATTCATTCAGCTCTATGAAAAAGAATAGTAGAAAACCTCCATGGTGTTTTCAGATGAAATTAAAAGTATTGAATATGTTTCAAGTATTAACACAGTAAAAATCCTGGTACCACTGAACTGAATGGTTACATCCCTTATGACTACATTGGGGGCAGGATTTTACTTTATTTCACCCTGGAAAAAATGTTTCCTCACTTTTTTGTGTCTCATTTTAATCTGAATTATAAATATTTCTTCTGCCTCCTCTGCCTTTAAGCTAGTTTAGGGCAGGTGTATTTTCTCATTAACCATGTTACTATTATGTTACTAGAAAGACATAGTGCAATTCCAATCACCTGCGTTTGGAAGTGACTGTGGATTTTAACTGCTTTAATCTGAGTACATAAAAAGGTCTTAATTTTAGAAATTTTAAGTTCCTCGCTCTGAGAAACCCACGCTCCTTAAAAAGTAACGTAACTGAAAAGGGGTGACTCATAAAACCAAGGAATGATACTGAGTCTAGGCAGCTCTGTGTTTACAGTGGTACATGGTACAGTCAGAAAGAGAAAACCTATATTTAAATTGTATTAGGAAAAATCTGATTCATGTCACTGAAAAAAAGTAAGGGAATTGCTCCAGTATGAACTGAAAAATCCAATAATTTGGCAATTTTTAGATTATCCTGGAAAAACAGTGAAGAGTGTGTCCTTTTGCATTGATGGTAGATGTGACTTAACTGGATTTTTCCAACTCTGGTATCTGTCATTCATTATCTGAAATTAAAGTAAGGAAAAGGGTCAGAAAAAGAAATTAATCTCTAGTCATAGGTATTACAAGTGCCTTGTCTTAAGATCTGTATTTTCCAAAGTAATTCCTACGTATTTCTACTACTACAGCCTAAGTAATGTTTCAAAACCATCTTTGTTAGACCGTACAGATTTTTCACATTATATATATGAGATATCACAGATTTCTATTTATCTGCATTTTTTAAGTAAATCAAGTTCCTTCTTAGATATGCAGGCAAATTTTCATCCAGTGACCTAAAGCTGTTTAAAGAGATTGGGTTTTCTTACCAATATAATTCTTATTGCTATGCAATAAAATAATAGTAGCAGTGATTTGACATTTCAAACAGGAATTGATGAGGTGAGATAAGTGTTTAATTAGGTAGGAGTGTGATAGTAACTCTAAAAGATAATGAAAATAATTTATAAATCTAATATTCCCTTCAAAAAGTCTAATTATAATAAACATGTAGAATAAAACCACAATTCAGAAAGCATTTAGGGAGCAGAGGTCGCTGAACTACTGTCTGACATTTTCGTGTATTATAAGGGAACACTAAATTTTCAGTAGTGGCAGAAGCCAGACCCAGAGCAAGTCATAATGGCTCTATGTGTATTTTTACATGATACAAAAAAAAAAACGTGCCATCCAATGATATTAAACTTCACTCTGTAAACTTTTACTTGTAACAGTAGTGATAAGCTACAAAAAAACCCAAAAATATTTGATGAACTGGAGATAGGGATAAGAGTAAAATGCCAACATCTAAGGAAAGTAAAAAATACAACCATCTCGCCCCGCTTAGTAAGGACTGGGAATATTCCTTTTTCTACATACCAGTGACTTCCATGGCATCTCCACTACCACATATAATTTGGTCATATGTTTATTTTTAGGTAATTCTCTGGTAAACAGGGAGTTGGACTCAATGATCTTTGTGTCTCTTCCAGCTTGAGATGTTCAGTGATTCTCTGAGTCTGTGATATTGCTGGCAGTGGTAAATCCACCTACAGCTGGGCCTGTTTTCCCAAGTAGGGGCACATATAATTTGTATAGCTATAGATAACTGCATGAGTTCCTTCAAAATTATCTAAACATTGTTTTTTTTATTGTACTCATAAAACAGCAATCTGATCAGCACTATTCCCAAGTACATTGCAGATACTGTTTTTTATAGATGCATTGAGGCAGAAAAGGTTCGTTGAGATAAGCAGCTAGGGCAAAGACATTACAGAACTGCACAAAGGTTGGTCGACCGGAACTTCAAGAAGCACACCTATTCATCCCCTTTCCCAAAAAACTAACATCCTGACAGATCCTTATCTAAGGTGCCTTTAGCAAGGGAGACTTCATAGCCTTCATCCGAAGTGGTACAGCACTTTTCAACACCTTCTTAATGTGAGTTTTTCTTATTGTGCAGTTCTAACTTTTCTTGCTTTTGTTGAAGCCTATTGCTTCTCATCTTACCACCACTGAATAGACACTAAATATCTTAATCTTTGCAGCAACATTTTATGTACATGAATATTCTTTTCTGTATTACTCCTTAGTAATACAGAAAATACTTAGTCTTAGTTCTTTTTCAGGTTAATTTACCTTAGTTTTTCCAGGTTTTTGTGTAAGTCCTGCATTTGGTGAGCTCCTTTTCATGGCCCTGTTCTGGGTTCCCTGCTATTGTTTGGGTTTTGCTTTGTGTTCTTCTTGAAAGTAGTGTCCAAAACTGAAAAAACCCAAAGCCATAATAATTCAGAATTTCTTTCTGCATCTTTTAAACTGTTCTTCTGTTTGTTTGTCCCAATACGCTTGTCTTCCAAAATCACGATCTTGTTAACTCATGATCAACTGGTGAACCAAGACACAGGTCAGACCCATGGAGGCTTGTTGTGCGGCAGTCACTGCTCATCATACTACTGTTCAATTGAACATTCTTGTCTGAATAAAGTGTCTTGTGTTTACTGTTGAGTATCATCCATTCACTTGCATACCCTTTTTCCAGTTTTGCCAACACCATTTTCAGTCTTAAACCTCTTTTGCTTTAGACAGTCTCTTTCAGCTTCAGATTGTCTGCAAATTTAATAAGCGCATTATTACAGTTTTGTAGTTTTACTGAAAATATTTAACATTGGAAATGAGGTGCAGGCTACTGAAAAATACCATTTGCTCCAGGTTTTGTTTAGATTAGAAAACTGACGACTCACCACGAGGTATTTTCATGTAAGTACTTTTGCGTCCCCAGTTTAGCAATTTCGTCTTGAGCACACATCCCTGGCCTAGTATGCATCTGTCATGTGAGAAAAAAGACCCTTACAATAGTCAAAATATATACCATCTATTTATTCTTCACTTCCCCATAGCCAACAGAGGCTGTGGTAGAGTACAATAGATTAATGTGTTCATGATGAACTCCTGCGTATTTTCACCCCTTTCCTCACTGACTTGGTAGTGTTTGCAAATAGATTGATTCATAATTTTTCAGTTTGCCTCCCATTTTTAAAAGAAGCAATCTATTTATTTGTTTTTTCCTAGAGCTTCACCCCATTTCTCAAGAATAGCTACTACAAATTCTGAGATAACTTCAGATGATGGTTTGAGAAAGAATCTCATCAATCCTCCGTTTGAATTTTTATTGATCCACAGGTGAAATACTTTGGTGGCTGCCAATTTGAAAGCAGCAAGCTCACTGAAGTATTCTTCTGCTGTCCTGTACAGATACTGTCTTGACCTCATGCTTGTCTTAAAGTTGTTAGAGAATACTAGTCCAAAAATACAAAATCTTTGAATTTTGTGTGCGTTATCTATCATTATTTCCTCTTCTTTTTCTTGTAACAGAGCAGCAATTCTCTTCTCATCCTTACCATGCTGCTGTTCTTGTTCCAGGTGATATATCTCACTCATTTTCAACCTCAGATCTCCATATATGTTTACATAAATGAACCTAGTTTCCACCTTCCTTATATTTTGCTTCTGTTTGGTGCCAGTGAAATCCATCATTAAGCAAATTGCTCCCTTCCTACATTTCCCTAATTTGTGTCCTTACTATCACTGCTTTATCAGTTCTACTAAAACTTCTGCTTCTTTGGCTTGATGTCCTGATTTCTGCTTTTTTTTTTTTTAGTTTGCTGATTTCATGCTACATTGCACCATCTTTTTAAAAAGTAAATCAGCTCTCGCGCCATGGCCCATAAGTCACTTTACTTTGCACTCTCAACAGTCTCAAACTCCTTGGTGAGAATGAAACTTTAAAGCTCTTTCACTACTGCATACTTCACTGTCTGCGCCATAACATTATTACTAATGCATTCCAAGAACTTGCTGAGCAGTCTGCATACTGTTCTGTAACTTCCCCAAAATCACACCAAATTTCTGCAGAATTTAGCTGAAGTTACTTCTGTTAACCACAGAATATCTTTGTCCTGTGAAAACCCAAATAAAGGTAATCTTGTATTCCTTGATCTAATATGTACCCCACACACCTACATCGCCAGATCCACCCATCCCTCCCCACAATTTGGAGGGCTAGAACTGTTCTTCACATGTTGGGAATTATTTTTGCTTCTTCCATACTATCAGCCCTTCAAGATGAATGGTAAGGGAACATAAGTAAGAGAGCTTTTGTCAAGCCTAAAAGGCACAGATGTTGTTTGGGCTCACTTCCTTCCTGAGACATTTGGGGTACAAAAAAGGAGAGTACAGTGCAAAGTTTAGAAAACAAAACCCTTAGCTCTACATCCATATCATTTCTTTGGTAACAGCAATATGAGACAGAATACAGTGTTCAGTGTATATTCATAGGTTTGATCCACGTGTTGTAATGATGGCATAGGAAATTAGATCAGTTGGTTTTCCTTACAGCTGGAATATGCCTTGTTTTGTAATTTTCACAATGAAAATAATGAGATGATAGACCCTATGATTATTTTCTTAACCATACGTCTTATTTTATTCAGTAAGACAAGACTTTAACCTGGGGTCTGAAAGATTAATAAGTAAGCAAAATCCCCTAGTTAAAATGTACTCTTATTTATAATGTACTCTTAATGATCCCTAAATCTTTAGCTGATGATTTAAATGCTTTTTGGATAACAATACATGCTATTTTATCTAGTTTAGGGTATTTTTCTCTATAAACATCTGTGAAATAGAAGGGATGAGACTTTCTCTTAAAAATTGTGGGAACACATAAAATATACAGTACACTTCCTGTTATAGAAGGCTATTTATTAGTCTAAATACTTGTGCAATATTTGGCAAATGTTCAAAACTAGTTTCCCCCAGTGTGTTTACAATGTTCTAAATTAAAAGCAAAGCCCATTTTCAAGTGGCATTTGTCATAGATACTGAAATGTTTCTCTCATGCTCCATGTAGTTGTACTTTCTGCTTGACAGGATAAGCTCCAAATGTTGAGCACAAAGTTTACAAAAAAGTTCTTGAGAGAATTATAGTTGCCATCTAGCAATTCTTTTTATAAAAAGAACCAAAGAAGTCTTTTCCCCAGTGTAGGATCTTAGTTTTTTTCTATGACTGTATGTTTACTTAACTTTCTGCCTGATGCTGTACTTAATCAGCTACACTGAGGGAAATTCTTTTGATTTCATTGCAAATTCTATTGCTCTTTATCCCATATTAATGTTCTTTCCCATAACCTTTGAGTGGTTAAATGGTCACAGACAAGAACAGAAGAGCTCCCATTTCTCTAGTGAATGCTTCAGAAATGTACTAAGACATAAATTTAGCAAAAGTTTTGAACAGACACTGCTTCTGCATCAAACTCTGAAAAAATAGCTTGGAGAGCTACAGAAATGCACTTTCAGTGAAACAAAAGTTACTCCCCACCATTTTCTTTTCAACTCAGGTTCAAAATCTGATGGAACAACAAACTGGTTTATTAATTATCATTATTGTTACTAAAGGGGTTTTGACAAGTTGAGAGAAAACTATGTCAGTTCATAATAGCAGCTTTAGAGTGTATTTCACCATTACCTAAGTATTCAAAAGCCATGCAACACTTAATAAAACGCTGCACAGGAAAAATGTGCTTGGGTCATGTTTCGTGTTATAAATAGACAGATAGGCAAACACATACACTGTATCCTTTCCAAGAAAAACACCTTCTATTCCAGTAACCTGTCTCTCTTTTCATATCTCGGATTTAGTAATCTTTTTACTGATTTGCAGACTGCCCTTGGACTTTCAGTCATCCTTGAATTTAAATAAAAAGTATTGGCATCTGTAGTTTTATTTCTGTTTTCCTTTACCTAAGTACTTTAATAACCATGAATAGTACTGACTGAAATTCCGATGAGACACTCTGCTGCACTTCAGGAAAACCACCATTTGCCGTATGCAGTCAACTGCTCTATGGATATTTTAGGACTGTGGCTTCAGCTGAATCAGGGATACTTGAAAAGAGAATGAGTGAAAAAAAAGCCTGTCTATGCAGCCTCCTAAAAACAAATCTGCCTTTTGTCCAAACACTTGAGAACCTTTCTAAGGAGTAGCTGCCTCTTTAAGGAGCATATTTTGCTTCATGTTCTAAAGGATTCAATTGGGGTTTTTCCTATGAAATAACTACAACATAACTAACAATTCTTGGAGCCAAGCATTTTCAAAGATGTTGCAGAAAATAGTTCTATCAAAGTTGAGGCAGACAATCCAAGAAAACAGTACTGAAATCTAGTTATTACACCACATTGTGTAAAGAAAGGCTTGTATAATAAATAACAAATATGGTCCAAGCTGTCAAACCACACTTACATGATGAAGAATATACTGTTGTTGCTTTGCCTTTTGCATTCTCCCCATTTCCAGCACCCCTATTACATCACACAGAAAGATTCTACCATGAAAAACAATGAAATTCTTATTGAAGGCTGGATCTCTTTCATTTTATCTGATGTAAATACAGTGCTGCCAGAAAATTTATGCAAAATTAAAGAATAGTAAGGTAGTAGAATTCAGATGATCTAATTTCACAGGTGTCGGAAGAAAATATAGATGGAAAGCGTTCCCTGGAACACACCATAATAGCTTGATATTGAGAGATACAGTCTGTAGAACAGGAATAAACAAGGAGGTTAACTTTCTTTCAGATCAACTCTAAATATTTTAATTTTTAAATTTAACTGGGATTACTCACTTATGCTTAGAACCCATAAATGCTTTTTAAGGAGAAGCTGATAAGAACCATAAAGATAGCAGAAGAAAGAAACATTTCTAACGGAGCAAGGATGCTGAAATCAAGACGATAGGCCTTGGCTAATTTGAGATTTTAATCAACAGTTGCTCTTAGGACTGAACTAATGACTATGGTTTCCTTATTTCAGGAGATAGCTTCAGCAACCTACAGAAAATTTGAGCATCTGGAATCTAAACTAACTGCAATGGATAGGAAAGTGAAACAGCTTCAGGTAGGTCTTTACTGGTACAGACAGAAACTTTCTGAGATCTGCCCATGGGAATTGGAGAGGAGGAAAAAGAGAAAAACCTCTTAGTCAACAACTAATGGGACATGTGGAGATCACTCTGGAGAGGCAGCAGTGTATTTAAGTTCATTGTTACCCTGATAGACTCCAATACTCTTTTAAGAAAAAAGCCACTTCCAGTCACTTTTTGAAGACATGATATATACAAGTGATAAAGAGAGAGGAGACTGGTGTGTAGTCTCTGGAGGATTTCTGTAATCTCTTGAGGCCACACATGAACTGAAAGAGAATATTTTCCTTAAGAAGCTTTATCACATGGTTTTAAGGTGAGCAGGATTATCAGAAGAAAAATAAAATTAACAAAAGCATGAGCAAGCTAGTAAGTGAAAGCATCAGATTCGCAAATGTCTCATGGACAGATTGAAACAGATAGTGATAAAATGGCACCAGGAGGCTCTCAGGCTTTTCTTAGTACTCAGATTCATTATATGACATCCTACTTGTAATCTTCTGAGAGCCACCTGACTTTTTGTATAATCTGACATGATGCTTAACTGTTTATTCACATCAAACATAACACATGAAAGAGAAGTTTGTAGCATTTTTAACAAGGGCAGTTTCCTTCTCAACCTGCACTTGTTGAGAAGATGAGAGACATGAAAAAAGCAGTAGTTTCTAAAGAATTCAGACTGCAGAAGTGGTTTTCTTCCCTCTGAATGTAATTTACAGGCCACACTTTTGGGTTTTTTATATGTGGAGAGACCAGTGCACGGTTATTACATGAATCATAGACAAGGTACTCAGTACAGAGAGAGAAAATTCCCTAGTGGACTCTGAGATTCAAGCCATTACTTTTGATTTCCATGTATAATATCACTGTGTTGCTAGGATTTACAGCAAAATTTATTGTTGATACAGAAATTGATGTGGATTAATGTATAAACCAAAAGACCGTACCTCCCTTCCATACCCTTTTAACACTAGCACTGATGAGATATTCTATAGGCAATTAAGAGAAATCTCTGGATTGTTAGCCCTTGTCCTTGTGGGAGACTTCAACTTCACAGACATTTACTGGAAATACCATACTGATGTGACAAGCAAGTCTGTGCAATTCCTGGAGCTGCTTGAAGATAATTTCTTGCCACAAATCCTCCAACTAGAAAAGATGCCTTCCTATACATGTTATTTATGAATAGAGAAGTACTCATGCGTGTGATGGTAGCTGGTTGTCTTGGCCACAGTGATGATGAAATGGTTGAGTTTAAAATTCTAGTGTAATGAGAAAAAAGTTCAACAGAGTTTCTACTGTGTATTTCAAAAGAGCAAATTCTCAGCTACTCAAGTAGCTACTTTGCAGTCTCCCCTAGGAATATGTTTTTGAGACCTCCATGAGTGCTGGTCAGTCTTAAAGAACCACTGTTGAACAGTTTGGGAGCAGGCCATCCCATCGTGTCCCAAGTCAAGCAAGAGGGACAGATGACCAGCTTGGCTTAGCAGGGAACTCCTCTTGGAACTCAGGGAGAAAAAAGATTGGATGATATCTAGAAGTAAGATCAGAACTTGCAGGAAGATCACAGATGTTCACAAATACAGGAGATGGCATGCAAGGCCAAGGCCCAGTAAAAGTTGAAAATGGCCGGTGCTGTGCTCAACAACAAGAAAGGACTTGTAAAACATGTTAATAGCAAGAGGAGGCCCAGGGAAAGCAGTGGGCCTATGCTTGTTGGAGATGGTCCCCTGACAAATAGGAATGCAGAAAACCTGAGGTGTTCAGTGCTCTTTTTTTGCCTTGGCCCGTAATAATAGTGGTAGACCTCAGAGTTGAAGGACCACAACTGCAGGAACAGTGACTCTCCATTTGTGCACAGAAATTGTAAGGGGCCCACTGTATCACCTGACTGTTCATAAGATCATGAGACCTGGTGGGATTCATCCCAGAGTACTGCAGGAGCTGTTGGATGTGACAGCAGGACCCCACTCAAAAGTCATGCATGTCTGGGGAGGTCCCTGCTGACTGGAAGCTGGCCAGTTGTTACAATTAGAAATGTGTGAGGGAAGACACAGGAAACTACAGATCTGTGAGTCTAACCTCAGTGCCTGGAAAAATTATGGAGAAGATATTACTGGGAATGAAAGACATTTCAAGGAAACACAAGCATCTGGCACAGCATGGCTTCACAAAGGGAAGCCCTGCCTGACTAATCTGAGATGCTTCTGCAGTTAGCTCACTTGCCTAGTGGGCAAAGAGGAGGAGGTGGATGTGGTTTTCCTGGATTTTCATAATGCTTTTGATACTGTCCCTTAGAACATCCTTTCGAACAAGTTGTCCAGCTGTGAGATGAGCAGGTGCACACTGTACTGGGTGAAGAACTGGCCTGTTGACATTCAGAAACATTTCCTTACTGAGAGGGTGGTTGCACATTGGAAAAGACTCCCTAAAAAGATGGCTGATGTCCCATGCCTGACATGTCCCCTGGTGCCTTAAAAGGAGACATTTGGACAATGCCCTCAATAATATCCTTAGCTTCAGCTTTGGCTTTAGCTGTTGGTCAGCTGTGATCAGGTGATGGAACTAGATGACAGTTGTATGCCCATGCCAACTGGAACTATTCTATTCTCTCCTAATTAAAAATTTGTGAAAGCTGCTGGACCAAATGCAACCAGGAATTAAAAACCTTCTTGAAGCTGTTGCTCCTTTGGAGATCTTTGCTGTGTTTCGTATTGTCAATGCTTTCTCTTCCAGGACTTCAGCCAGCATTCCTTCACAGGCTTGTGGCTGTTGTGCTCTGGGTCATGGCCACTCAGAATTTGAAGACCTCCAGGCTTACAGATCCTACAATCTCTCTGGCCAACTCACTTCAGTACTTCATGATTCTTACTGCAATTTTGTTTTGATTCCTTATCTCCAGTCTGAAACTCTCTAGTTTCAGAAGATGCCACCATCTCTCACCCTCCCATGAATCTGTCCCCATCCCTTTGATGGGGGATGTCCCCATCCTCAGAAACACTAGGCTGTGCTGTGAGATGTCCCAGCACCTTGTCTGCTCCATGTTGAACAAGCTCCAGCCTCACAGAGCATCCTTGCTTTGATGCACGGAGCCTCTTATTTGTCAATCTGACTCTGGGACCCCAGAGAGGATGCAGTGCCTGGATGAGGTCTGATGCATGCTGAGCAGAGGGAATCACCTTTGTGCCTTCTGGCTAGAGAGGAAAGATAGGACAATACATGCCAGAACAAGCCAGTGCTGCCTATGATCCATCGTGGGAGAAAGCAGGAGAGCCCAAAGAGCTGGCCAGCAGTATGGAGTGTGTGGAGAGCCTGTGGGACTTTGTCCTGCAGCCTCCCAGGGAGGCACAAGTTGTTGCTGAGTGAGCCCTTGTGCTGCATGTGCCTGGAGATGTCTGTCATGGCTAGAGCAAACTGGCAGGATCCTGGGAAGACACAGCCAAGGCCTCAGTGACTGTCTTATAACATCAATGCTGAGTATAAGATGAGAGATGGGGAATGGAGTTGGCACTGGTATGGTGGTAACCCCAGATGCATGTAGTGAGACAGTGTACCATGGGTGTTGATGGCCCACTGTGATATCACCTAGAGATGGATTGTGATGCCCTTGAGGGATGGATTGTGACCCAGAATCCCTCAATACTTACAGCTGAGCACCAAGTTTCACCCAGCCAGCTCATGCCCACATGACACATCTGAAGGACAGGATGCCATCTATAGGGACCTAGACAGGCTCCTGAAGTGGGCCCATGGGAGCCTCATGAGGTTTAACAAGAGCAAGTGCAAGGTGCTGCAACTGGGTCAGGACAAGCCCGGGTACCAACACAGGCTGGGCCATGAACAGATGGAGAGCAGCCCTGGGGAGAAGGACTTGGGGTGCTGGTGGGTGAGAGGCTGGACATGACCCAGCCATGGGCACTCCCAGCCCAGAGAGCCAAACGTGCCCTGGGCTGCATCCAAAGCAGCGTGGGCAGCAGGGGAGGGAGGGGATTCTGGCCCTCTGCTCTGCTCTGGCGAGACCCCACCTGGAACACTGCATCCAGCTCTGGGGTCCCCAGCATGGGAAGGATATGGACCTGTTGGAGTGAGTCCAGAGGAGGCCACCAGGATGATTAGAGGGATGGAGAACCTCACCTATGAGGAAAGGCTAAGGGAATTGGGGTTGATTAGCCTGAAAAAGAGATGGCTTTGGAGTGACTTTATTACAACCATCCAGTACAGGAAGGGAACCTACAAGAAAGATGAGGCAATACTATTTACAAGAGCACATAGCAACAGGACACGGTGGAGTGAGTTCAGATTGAAAGAGAGTAGGTCTATATTAGGTACTAGGAAGGAATTATTTACTGTGAGAGTGGTAAGGCACTGGAACAGGTTGTCCGGGGAAGTCATGAATGCTGTGGATGTCCCTGGAGCTCAACCTTGAGACCAGGTTGGATGGGGGTCTGGGTAACCTGTTCTAGTTGAAGGTGCCCCTGACAATGGCAGGAGGGTTGGAACCAGATGATCATCAAGGTCCCTGTCCAACCCAAATCATTCTATGATTCTATGACTCCTGCTGAGCATTTGGCAAGGTTTGGAGTGCCAAGTGAGGCCTTCAATGTTGTCATTGTGCAAGGAGAGTTGTTTGTTGCAGCTCTCTGTGCTCAACTTCAGAGCCATTGGAGGATTTTCCTCCTCCCTGCCAGGTTCAGGCATCCAGGACACCCAGGAGGTACACTTGCAGCAGCAGAGGTGAGCTGGGAGGGGAAACCTCCTGCTGGGGAGCTGAGATATTTTCCTTCCTGAGGGACTGGGGCATCTCTATCACCTCTCCTGGATCCAGGCAATGGCCGTGATGCTTCTTCCCCTTCTAGAGTGAAATCTGCTGCTGCAATGCTGGTGAAAGGGAGCAACTCATAACCCCAGCTCCCCTCAGGCCACTGCACAGAAGAACATGGCCACAGAGATAGACAACTGCTGTCCCATCTGCCTGGACAGCTGGGAGGAGGCCAGCTATATATTGCCGTGCCTGCACCAGTTCTGTTACATCTGCATCTTGCAGTGGGCAGAGAACACGCCCAAGTGCCCTCTCTGCAAGAGGAGGATTCTATCCATCTTGCACTCAGTGGGGAGAGAAAACGACTACATGGAGCATGTTATTGCACTATCTGAGACACCATCCGTCATCATCCACCAGGCGAGAGGAGACCCCAGATACCTTGACCTCCATTTCTCTGGAGCATCCCAAACACGGGCTGCAGAAGGAGTGCCCAGGCATCCTGTGGGCAGCCTCCAGCCTGGGGAATGGGTGGTACTTTTCTGGGACCACCCATGCCTTCTAGATACCCTGGTGCCCTGGGTCCGACCAAGGCTGAGGCAGATCTTCAGGAACAACTGGATAGAGGCAGACCTAGTGGAGGACATTGTCATGGACATCCTGACCAGCCATGGAATTGATGAAGACCAGATGGTCCAGATGCTGGGGGTCTCCCTCCAAAACCACGTGGCGACATTCGTGCAACAACTTATCTGTGTTGCTGTGCGACGATGCAGCAGGGAGGCCTGCCGTCTGCTGGCCCACCAGCCCTGTCTCCCTGCCCTGCAAGATGCACCATGGATGAGGTGCCCAACACCTCCTCCACTGCCATGGATGGGGATTCCAGAAGCTACCCCTCTGTACCCATTACCATCGCTTTTGGAGCAAGAAGAGCCCCAGGAGGAGCCAGAGGAGTCTGTTCCTGAGTCCTCCACTTCCAGACAGGGCAGTGAACCCTCCCCTGAGGGGCCATGGTGACCCCTGAAGAGGTAGACAAGTGGCCCTGGGGCCTCTTCAGCCACCCTTGCATCCATGACTTTGGAAGATGCCTCAGGGGTTAGCCAGACTGGGACTGGGCCACCAGCTGGGGCATGCACCAAACCTCTAGGGCTCCCAGTCCCTCAGATCCAACTATCCAAATAAAATGAATGCATGGAAACTGAAAAAAGTCTCAGTGTTATAAACAGGACAGGTGGCATTGCTGTCCTTCTTATTCTCCCCTCAGACAAGTGATGGCCAGCTCCAGGCCCATTCCTGTAGCTGGCCCCAGGGCCAGATATTTCCAGCTCAGGGGTCTCCAGGTCCCAATATGCCCCACCGCTCATCACCCCAGGCTTCTCATGAGCTCTTCAATGCTAGCCTCTGCCCCCACATCCTGGTTCTCTTCTCTCCTACCAGCCTGTGCTGCCTGGTGCAGCCTCGCTACAGCCACAACCAATTCCCTCCCCCTGCCTGGAGTCACAACTTGGTGTTGCTCACCCCAGGGTCATACCCTGCCAAGGCCATACCTCCAAGGAGTTCATCAAGGAGAAGTGCAAAGTCCTGCCCCTGGGAAGGGACAATGCCAGACTGGAGCAATGTGTCAGGCTGCCCAGCTGGTGAGCAGCCAGAGAAAGGCAATCATGCTGCCCTTAATGACACATTTTCCTCCCACTCGTCCAGATCCAGCCTTGGTGCTGGTATTTCTTCTGCTCTGCTTAGAGAGGGCCTGTTTGTGCCAGATGGATGCCAAGCAGCTGAGGACTTTGTGTTTGGAGAGAAAGAGGCTGAGGGTTGACTTCACTGCTCTCTACAGCTTCCTGAGGAGGAAAAGTGGAGAGGGGTTTGCTGATCTCTTCTCCCTGGGATTCAGTGACAGGACATGTGGGAATAGTTCAAAGCTGTATCAGGGGAGGGTTAGAATCGAGACAAGAAAGTATTTCCTTACTGAGAGTGTGGTCAGACACTGAAACAGGTTCCCTGCTGGTCAGTGCCTTAAAAGGAGGCATTTGGACAATGCCCTACATGCTGGGCTTTAACTTCTGGTCAGCCCTGAAGTGGTGAGGCAGTGGGACTAGATGATCACTGTAGGTCCCTGATAACTGGAAATATTCCATTCTAATACCTGTCAATACCATCAAATAAGTGCTGTTTGCCCTCCTCCTGTTTATTTTCAGTGACATACATTTTATTTCATGAAAGAAGCTAAAGTTTGCATTTCTTAAAGTAATCTCATTACACTTACAGAAAATGAGAAAATGTAAACAATTCCTTCCAGTTCCATGCATATATATGTTGTGTTATATACTTGTCCCATATAGTTTTGCTTACACAAATATTTTTTATGTTTGCTTGTTCACATTTTTAACCATGAGGCTTTTTTAGAACATGTCACCAGGTTTTTTATTGAGAATGAGAACTTTGAGGACATGTATTGTCTATTCATGTGTATGGTGTCAAGAACACAGAGAAAGGAAAACAGTGTTCTACTATGATGGCCCTCATTGCATTTTATCATCTTTGCAGCTATTCGGTGTGATACAATATTATGCTTTGATATTTTCTGATTTTTATACAAACCATTAATATCTCAGCTTTCAGGGTTTCATAACACAACTGCCATGGAAATGAATACAGTATGTTCTCAGTATATTTATATACCAAATTCAAGAGACTTTCTGGAGGTCCAAATTGTTAGAAACTTGTTTAGTGTCATGCCTCAGAATGTAGACGTAACAGATATCGATGCTAGCACATCCAGGTAGCGGGGTAGCCTGATTGTTTTAAATTTGTAAGTTATTAACTGAGATGCCCGTTCAAGCATTTGCACATCCAAGAATAGCATGAAAAAGTCTTTTGGTTAACGTTTTGCATTGTGCATTGATTTGTAGGGGCATGAGGGATGGTGGCGAAAAAATTGACCATGTTATCTGAATGTTGGTAGTATCAGATGGCCATTTAGCTTCCTCAGAACGTTTGGACTGATGCAGGCTTTTTCAGATAAGATCTCTTTCAGATGCACTAGAAGCAGGAAGAATGCTTGCATGCAGGAGACAAACCCTCATCAAATCATGGCAGAGTTGCATGCCCTGAATTTGTTCCTCCCAGGCACTTCTGTTTGTAATCCTGTGGAGCTCCACAGTGTTTAAGGAGAAGGAATTACCATAACTCTAGTGACAGCCATTGTGATCAGCACACATGTAATAGCTGGTCAACTCATAAAAAGCATGGATGCATTCCTACTATTTTTTGGAGTCCTGAAACAAAATGTTTTCTGACACTTTCTCTTTCAAGCAAATAAACAGTATGCCTCTATTCTGACCTTTTGCTCCTAATTCACTAAGTCCTTCTAGAGCTGTCATTGAATAAATAATAGTTGAGTATCTGGCTGCCTTCTCTTTCGTAGTGAGGAAGTTCTCTACAGCTCCAGTGATATGAATAAAGTGACTTACGTAACACTGTTTTGTCATGAGAGTTAGCCTTAGAGATAGAACAATCAGTAGGACTCTGTGCCAGGAGGGAACTCTGAAGTGTCTATCCTGGTGATGTTACTCCTCTTGAGTGAGTCCCTTATTGTACACAGAAAAGGTCTACTTCATCAGGGGAAGTAGAACTTAACACTGAGTTAAAAGCCCTAGGATTCTGCCTACTATTTTTAACTTTTGATTTGGCACTGTAATGGAACAATATGTGTTACTCGTTCTTATGCAAGAAATACCAAAAATTCTTTTGTTGTATTTTTGTAGTTACCAATCTTGTATTGTGCAATAAGCTATAAAAGTATTTTTAAAACAATATGGTAATAATAAAGGCCATGTTAATTGGATTCTCCGAGTGTCTTGCTAAATTCATTGTACACAATTTTCAACAGCATGTTTATGTACTAGCAAGTAGAAATGATTTTTAGAGGTTGGTGTTTTAACCAAACTTCAGGAATGTGTTTATTGCACAATTTTGCATTTAAGTTCAACAAATGTGTTTTTGGTCTCATAAGCTGTTCAAATAGACATTAGGGAGAAAATAATGAGAGAACAATAATCAGGAATTGTCAGTTACCTGTCTCCTATTCATGAACAAAGGGATATTTGGCTGTACACATCACATGCAATATATAATTTTTACTGAAGGCAGAAAGTTGAGAGTATTCAGAAAATCATGTTTGGGCTCAGTATATGTGGGAATTTCACCACTCTATCAAAATATTGGCATTGATAGAATGCGAGGCTTATTACTGTGTTTATACATAATTAAATTAGGCAAATTTAACAAAGGAGCTGTACTCACACTTCACAGTGTTAATTAGCCACTAGTTGATATCACTAGGAAAAAGTTTATCTTGCTAATTAACAGTCTTTTTTCAGACTTTTCTTAAAACTTTCCATGAAACCCTTCACACTAACAATTATCATAAATGAGAATTTATATTGATAAGTCTCAAAGTTACCACTTTCTGTATGTGGCCTTCCTTAACACTTGCATTTGAAGACACACTAAAATGAGAAAGATTCCCCTTTTGCCATGTTTCATGTTGTTTTGTCAGTTAATTGCTGAGTTCACAAGTTTTTGTAAGTTAGAGGATGTTATGCCAGTTTATACACACTTAGATAAAGCCCATTTTGTGCTCAAAACCAACCTTCTGATGTCCCATTGAGAGATTAGCTGACCAGCCAAGGATACTCTTCCCATGGAGGCTGATTCTGTTTCCTGCAGTGCAAGGAAGGCAGGCTGGAAGAGCACAGCTATCTGGTCCTACACTTCCACGTGTACCAGCTGAAGGCTGGAGCAGGGCAGTCCCACTGCACCTCTCTCTCCCTCCCCGCCCCCACAGGGTGACACTCCATCTTTCCCATCTCACACCCCAAGGCGAAGCAGGCTAAAGATGGGCAAGGAGGGTGAGGGCTCAGGGTGAGGAGGCCATCTACACAACAATTACTGCAATTGACGGGTTCAGGGTTGGCAATAGTGGGTAGTCAATAGTGGGGCTTTGCATGTACCACCCATACTCCTGCAGTTTGTACCTTTAACAGGTATATGAAAGATATTCCAGGTATCAGATGGAGAAACAGCAACTTCAGCACAGGAAAATTTGTCATCACCTCAGTTAATGCCCCTGTGTTAGACTTTGACGATGAACATAACAGAGAAGCATGTTGTAGGTTAGATGTGGTTTTGAACAAAAGACAAATTATTTATTTCTTTCTTCAAATGAAGCATAACACTAAGGTATAAAGGGAGTATAAATAACATCTGATTGTGCTCCTAAGCTCCATGCTATAACTTTCTTGCAATGACATCCTTCAACAAATTAACTACATCATTACTGTTAAGTATTAATTGCACAAAACAGATACACAAAATATATAATGAGCTAGAAAGAGGACAACATTCTTCCATTATGACAAACAATTCTAACAAGAAATGGAAAAGAAAACCAATAGATCTAGGCTTACACTGATGGCAACACTGAGAGTTTTAAGTCCTCTCTTTGAACACATTACATGTGATAAATAATATGCAAAATATTTAAAGAATTTTATTGTTGCTTACAGAAGATACTTAGCAAGCAAGGAGACAGTAGCAATCACTGCCTCATGTCTCATATCCCCATCATTCAATGCAATTTTTACATTTCATGCAATAATCCTGAGCTTATTTTCAGTAACATTGAAATGTCATCTATGTTAATTACCAAATACATACAGAGCCCAGCTTTGGGGTCTATTGTATTATTAAGGCATGAAAAAAGAATAGCAGTTTATCAACTCTGAATGCCACAAATACAGCACAGCAGTTAGAAGGCTCAAAAAAGCTCAGAAAGTACCAGTGATTTCTGTGCGAAGGTCCTCCCAGAACACAACTGAATCATCAGCTCCTGAAAAGGCACAGAATCAAATCCTGTCCTCACTGACATCAGGGAGTTCTGCCATTGCCTTGACTGCTGGACCAAGCTTCAGAGCTATCAGGAGTGACTCAGACTCCTCTTCATATCCCCAAAAAATTGACAAACTTCCTCTCACTCAAGTCAAGTATGAATTAAAAAAAACAATACTTACATATTGTTTTGTTCATTAGTATTTTAAGCCTATGGAAAGGTTCAATTCATTATACGGTATGGCAATTAATAAAAAGCCTTTTCAGAAAAAGCTTATTTGTTAGTCTGATTTATTAGTATGCTAAAAGAAGGGGCAAGTATCATGAAAAGAACCTCTGCCAAGTTTATGCTCTATTTATAAATGATTTTTTATTTTAAAATGGAAGATTTTGGTAAGCCAAACCAAGGATATGTGATACAATTCTAGACTCCATGGTTCAATGGCTCTTCTGAAAGACAAAGAGCACCACAGCCCTGTCCAGTCATCAAGTGAAGAACTCATCATCTGCATAAGTTGTAAGGGGCTAGCAGTGTCTAGATTGTTCGTCACATAGTCTCTATTTTACATTTGAGAAGTTCTTGCAAAATGCCCTTTAGCAAGCCAGGGTATTCCAGTTCAGTTAATTAAGCCATTGAAACCAGGGACAAATTGCTGGCAAGACTTACTTCATGAATAATTGCATTATGTCCCATTCTGGGAACTAAAATAGCAGATGATCTTCTCGAACTCTGCAACTGCTATTGCCTAGCCTTTGTGTAAGTATTTACCTAGCTGAGCTCAGAGTTTACAAATCCAGTATACTTCATCTACAGGTAGCCCATGGTCTGCCATGGACAGCATGCTGGTATGCAAGAGGGGTGGACTTTCCATGCCTGCACCCCTTGCAGATGCAAGCCACTCCTTGGCAGAGATGGTGCTGCCCAATTCTGTCACTGCAAGGCTCTGAAAACTTTGCAGATGCAGAAATCTGACTTAACTAATTTCACCTAAAACACCAAGTTATAATATTGAAAAGTTGTTTGTCACACTAAAACATTCAGGAAACTCATTACTGTCTCATTTGAGATTGAAGGAGAAAAAAAGGTTGTTGATAATAGTTACTGGGTTAGAATTTGCAGGAGTTTTGGTTAATTTCTACTAACAAATAAGTTAAAGAAGGCTAAGGCTATAAATTGGTACTGTTTCATTTATAAATATTCACTTTACTTCTCTTCTAAAAAACACGTTAAGGAAAAAGGTGGCCAGAAGGATCACACATGTTGTAAATTGTAATTTGGTTGTTAGGCTGTAAAAACCAAAAATGTAAGTGAAGTTGAGCACAGTGTAAGAAAAAACCCAGTTTTTAATTATTTACAAGTTCATAAAATCAACTGAACTGGTGTAGATGTTCCATGTTTGTCACCAATATTTTATTGTAACTGGTAACTTGCACGCTTTGCAGTAGAACAAAAAGAAATTAAAGTCCACTATATACAGCCTTTGTACAGGCTACTTGACTATACTCAAGGCATAGTGATCATAGCACAACCTAGTCTTCATAATAATTTGTGCACAAAAAGACACCAATCAGACATTATGTGAACATTACAGTGAAATGACATCACAAGTCCAGTGAAAATTCAGCATCATACAAAACATATTGATCTACTGCAAATGACATCCTTTAAAACAATAAGCCTTTATTCAGTAGTAAATTAACCAGAGTCTGATGCAGAGATTTGTGTAGTTATAAGTCTTTTAAGTGAAGCAACCTCTGCAGATAAGTTTGCTATGCCCTGCTTCAAATAGAGGTTCTCTGACTCAGAGACGTTGTAGATATTGTCTTTTATTTCAACAACTCCAGTTTTGCAACCGCTCTGAATTTTAACGTTGAGTTCCTTCTGATGCCAGAGTTCTGGTTTAAGTGACCAGTCTTGGATATTAGTCACTTGAACCGAGAAAGGAGTGTGAGAAGAATGCACCAAGTTTTGCGCACCATGTTTTTCAAGCTCAAAATGTCTTTTTGAGGACATGTCAATGGGTGACGACAACTTCTGCGTTGCATCATAGTCGTTATCCATTGCTTCCACTTTAACTTGCATGGCTTTGGCTTTGATTCGAAGCTTGTGAGGCAAAGCTGAAGAATTCACTTCTGGAACTTTAACTGTTGCATGAACATTTTTATGTTCAACTGGAGAATGAATTGGACCCTTAGGAACCTGCTGTTCATCTTCTCCATCAGATGACTTTCCAACTACACCATCATCAGTTTCTGATGTTCTTGGGGAATTACTGGACGACCTGTTAACTTGCAAGAGAGGAGGAGAATGTGAGTACACATTAAAGGTAGCTCCCATGTAGTTTGGATATATGGATGCTTTATATGAACCTCTGTCATCTCTTGGCTCTCTCTCTAATTCCATGGGCTCCTGCTTTATAATCTGGAACTTATTTTCGGGACTTCTACAGTTGCTTTGTATACGACTTGGTTGGGTATGCTCTACAGTTGATGTTTCAGATACATCAGACATTGAGCTTTGAGGAGAATGTTTAATGACAGAAATACAACTGCTACCAACTATAGATGGTTCATGTTCATCTACAAATGAGTTAATATTTGATTTGGAACTCTGATAATCTTGAAAATACACAGTTGTTGAGCTACTGAGTTTCTGTATCTCTTGGGCATAGGCTGCAGAACTAATTAAACCAAACTTTAACTTCAACGAAAGCAGCTCTGCCTTCAAAGTGGCATTCTCTTCTCCCAGTGCAATTAGTTTGTTCTCCAAGACAAGGTCATTCAGTCGTCGCTTTTCACGAGATCTTTTGGCAGCTTCATTATTTTTCCGCCTTTTCTCCCAATACATAGCATCTTTCTTTTCATCTGGAATGAATTCTCGCTTTCTCCGGCAAGCTGAAGATTTGCTCTTTCCACTACTTGCTTCAGTAAGTAGTATATCTTCATTTGTAGACAATTCTTCAGATACTTCTGCTAAGGTCGACTTCAGTACCATGATTTTGTCCACATTGCTGCTTGTGTCAACAGGTCCGTGCTCCTTTTTAAGGGTCTGCATTTTTCTCAGCTGCATCAGAAACAATTTGTAGAAGATCTACAATATGCAACAGAGCAAGCTATCTCCCCAGTACTTCTCACTCCACAACTCGATAAATACAGTAATTTTAAATCCACGCGCATTCTTCCTTTTCTTTCATAATATCAGACAGAAGTTCTGTCTAAAACAAAATTTCTTAGTAGATTCAATGGGAATCTTCTTAAAAACCTGAAATAGATAGAGAATTTTATTACTATTTAGGAATTGCTAAAGACATGCAAAAGTAGCTTTTGACAAATAGTTTAGTCCAGCATTTGGTTCATTAAATCTGCTGCAATATGAAGACAGCTCAACACCGAAACAACTGATATTCTAAATTTCATGACACCTAGAGGTAGCAGATTTGCTTCCAAAACAAATATTATATGATCCAAGGAAAAATCAATTTAAAAATATTTGAGTTTTGATCCTACTGTAATGCTGTCACAGAACCTTCCACGATATCACCAGCCAAACTAAAACCACCAACACTTTACACTGCAGGACACCAACCATGTTGATGAGCAGCACTGCAATGTATCCTGTTCCACATTAAAGCACCTCTTCTGAAAACAGCTGTGATGTATGAGTTAGAAATGCAATATATTTGGGTCCTTCATGGATTAAAAATAACATAAGCTGATTTAGAGAAGCTGGATGGCTTTCTATTGTCTTAAAATACCACCATCCATTATATCTATTAAGCATTGTATCCATCATAGTAATTCAAACTAGCAAGCTCACACACATGATTTGGGCAAGTACCTAATGATTAAAAAATATTGACAAAAAATTATGTGATTTTTTTCTTATATTTTACAAAGAAAACTTTAAAATCAGTATTGAAAAATACATCAGAGAAATAACATTTAATTAGAAACTTGCATTTAACAAATAGTCTTATTATGTCAAAGTAAAGTTTAATACCATTGAGGCATGGGCTCCTCCAGTAAACAGAATTTTCATACTATTTTTTCTCCTAAGATCATTTGGTCTTGATCTTAGACACAGCTTCTCAGTATATCATTTTCCACAGTCAGTCATGTTCCTGGTAAAATGAATGTAGTATGCCAAGTGCTTTTATAGAACTGACTATTGAGTCAGCAATCATTCTTGTCTGTACAACCAAAAAAAAAAAAAAAAAAAAAAAAAAAAAAAAAAAAAAAAAAAAAAAAAAAAAAAAAAAAAAAAAAAAAACATCAGCCACTATAGATTAATGTCTCTATTTACTGGAACTGTTTTTACAATGACTAATGAAACTAATTTTAACATTATCAGTCAAGAAAGTTATAAAAGAATTAATGAATTGTATTCTGCCAGTTTCTCTTGTCCTTTCCAGAAGGCAAAGTGGAATGAGTGATGTAGTAACAATTAAGCAGGGTCATAAAGACCAAGGTTTCAAGCTGGGTTCTGTTCCATCAAACCATGCCAACTCTTCTGTCATGAAAAAATTAACACATTTAATAGAACAACTAAGTAGAATTTCCTAAAATCCGTGGTTAATTACTGACATGTAACTATTTGTCTTCGATACTACAGCCCTAATGAAAAAGTTAGAAGCCAGCCACACTAAAGACAGCATCTAATATTTTAGTGGAAAAGCAGCACCACAAATTGCCATGCTTGAAAAGAAGAAATATACCTCTAACACACAAGCAGTTACATAGTTAGACCCTGATCCAAAATTCTAAGTGGAGTCAAAAGGGAGCTTTCTGTCAAGACAAACAAGAGCTGGATCAGGTTTAAAACAAAAAAAATGAACTCTACAGGAAAGCAACATCTATTTGTCCAAACTTTCAGTACAGTTTGATTTGCTGAAGTATGTGTATAGATATTTCGTCCATTTTACTGATACACGTAATTAATGATTTAATTAATACGTTTACCATTTTAAACCCAGTGCAACTCAACACTTAGAAAACCATTGCTGAAACTGTAAAACAAAACAAAACAAAAAAAAAAAAGAGAGAGAAGACAAGGCCACTTGACCTTTTGTCACATTTGTAGAATATTCAGTCTCTGTAACATCATTTTACATTAATAGAATACTGAGACTTCATTTCATTATCCTGTGGAACTGGGAGCACACGGTTGCCAATCCGTAATTGTCTTGATACACTGCAATCACTGAATTCACTTGTACCAGTAGCAAACACCTTCCGTGGCACGCAGCAGGAAACAGTGTATCATGTACTGAATACCTATGAAATCATCACTCGTCTCTTAGCATTTGTATCTCTGCCAACTCTCACCTAAGCAAAAAGTGCTCAAAACAACTTTTGTGAAATTTCATGTCCTGACCAATTCAGAGCTCTTATTGAACAATATTAGAGAGCTACACTCAAACCCAAATGTTTGTTGTCCCAGAAAACACTCATGAAAATGCATACATCATCACTATTACTACACTATATATATATATCTATATGCCATATACCCTAGAACATCTATATTTACCTGAATTGGTAGCAACAGCAAGGAAATACTTATAGAACCATTGGATATTTTAGAAAGAAAAAACCATACCTATACAAATTTAATAAATTTTTTTCAATAATATTGCCATCTTTTATTTCCACATCATATAAAAGCAATGTTTAGGCTTGAACAAGACTGTATCAGGATAAGAATTCAGACTGTGTCTATCTGTATGGTGTCCAGGTCAAAGCTATCCCACTTCAGTGTTTTCCAACACTGTGGTCTAGGAAAAATACTAATAATGGTAATAATAATTAGCAAAAAGTTTTTGGATTGTGGATTGATTTTTTTCCTAAATGAATGTAGACTAATGACATAGTTCATCAATATAACCATATTGATGGATAAAAACTTGACTGCATGTCCAAATATCCACCTGCAAGCCTAACACTGGCACTGAGCTGCACTTAGCCCAACAAGCTGCGGAGTTCATGTCCCTTGTTCCATGGGACATCTGCAGATTGTACACTGGAATGGCCCAATCTGCTCACTGTAGCACTATTAACTCCTGTTTTGGCCAGTCTCCCTCCTGTACACATTGTTCCTGGCACAAACAGACAGAACGTAAGTAGCATGCAATCTACAGCAAACATTAAGCATGTATCAAAATGACCGTGTTTTTGCACACAATATTCAACTTTGCTCTCTGCCAGAGCCCATCAGTAAAGCTGTCAAGACAGACATGTAACCCACTGACATAATCATATGGGTTTGCTATCCATGCAGTTAGACCCAATGCCATTACTTTAGCAAATTTAACAAAACAACAATAGATCTTTAACTCTTTCTACATTGCTTGAGCACTTTTATTATGGTAACTGGAATTGTGGCTTTACAAACAGGAGTCAAAACCCTTGTTTATTAATACTTCTCCATGTGGATCAGCCCAATGCTGAGTCTGTAAACAAATTAAATTCCATCTGATGAAAATGGCAACATGCCTTCAATGGAATCAGCCATTTCACTTCACTTCACTTGCATTTTATAATTCCACTGGAAAACATGAGTATTTACACATAAATTAATGAACTGTAATGATTCCTCTGACTACATTTCAAATTCCAATATTTTCCCTTATGATTAATTTTTCAATTGCTTTATCACTCCCTCATAAAGTGTAATAAAACCAACATTTGGTTGGTTGATGTTAATGGCATTGAGTGCCAATTCTACAATGTAATAACACTCAACCCTATTAAATTAATTACAGAGCCAGTCTTGCTCCCACAGCAATTTTGCCATTGGCTTCAACAGAAGCAGAATACAATCCCAGATCCAAGTATTAATGAGACTGTTGTATAGGACTCATGCTATTGAAGCAAAAAATTATGTATGCAGAAATCACAAAAAATTAATTTATTAATGGGACTTCAAAAAATACTGAAGTGACAACGTCGCACATTCAAGATCTGATCCTGAGGATTTATGTATTCACACTGTAATAATAACTGAAGGGTCTCAAAGGTTGCAGGACAGGGCCACAATCTTTCTCTCTTCTGCATAATTTAATTACATAAGTCATTTCTGCTTTAGGGAATGCATGTGGGCCTCGTCATGTACCTAAGCTTCCCCATAGAATAACTGCATGTTTTTACTTACACTTAGCAAAATAATTCATGCTATTTCCAACCATCATTTTTCAAACATACCCTAGGATAAAAAAACTGTTTAATTCTATGGCTCTAGCGTTTCAATTGTGATTCTATCAAACTAAATGAAATCCCATTTCTAGCGCTGGATGCTCAAACACAATTCAATTTTGTATCATTGTGTCTGTGAAAAAAACATATATCAGTCCTTTAAAAAATGGAAGAAAATAACAGTTATATATTGCTTCTTGTTTCAGAAAAAAACCACATGCCTCTATCATCACCACCACTATTTGGCACACTCAAGGAAAACAATTGCATTCGTATTGATGTGTCTGCTTACTTTTAGTTGCTGTCGTCCATGTTTTGAATAGGTATCATTAATTATATTACTGCCACCATTCTGCCAGAGTTTATCAGTTTTGAAAATCTGGCTACATACCAGATGAGCTGCTATAGAAGTTCTTTATAGATGCCAAAGTCACCAGTTTGCATTCCAAATTTTGGAATAGATATATTATTGAAAGATATATTTTGCACTTTATCTTCTGAAGTGTTCTAAAAACAGTTGCTATCTATCTCAGTACTTTTATGAGGCACAGAAAAAATATCGTTCTCATTGCACACATGAGACAGGAGGCTGAGTTTAAGCTCAGGTGGTGCATGCACAGCCCCCCTAAACACTGCTGAAAAATTTTGGAGATACTCTACCTCTACTGCTTTCCACAGACAAAAATTATGCCACAAAATTCTGCACCTATGATTAGGTCTATGATTATAATTCAGAAATCCGCTCCAACAGAGAGGATTTCCAATCTCCACTGAAGTCCTTCAACCTACTTCTCGCCCTTTACCAACAACAGTTCTTAAGTTTATGCTCCTGTTGAAGAAAAGCTTTAATGCTGGCTACACTGACAGAGTGATATCCCTGGGACAGATTTGTGGGCCAGAGGGTAGAACAAATGAAGCTAAAACTTCTTGAAAAAACCTAGGTGACTGCATTTTATGCTATGATGGACAGGTTATCCGCAGTCACAAAGGGGAAAAGCATTTACAATCCAACCATTACCACCAATTTCTGCTGTTACATAGTAACATACGTAAGGACCATTAATACGGTACAACAGCATGGAGCAATGCAGAACTATTGATCCTGTACACAGTTTCCTTTTCCTACAACTTCATGGACATCTTAAGTGCTTACTGTTTCAGGACCAACGTGTAATTAGGTCAGTGGAACACTGATGATGATAGCTTTGTACAAGATGACCCACTTTTGCTAAAATGTTGATCGTGTAATTGAAAGAAAAGAATTGAATATGTCCACAAAATATATTGCATTGGGCACATCAGAAATCATTTATTATGACACTGTTCAATCAAATTTAAGGAAAGATGAGTAAGATTATCACGGAACTTGAAATACTATTGCAAATTCTTATTACCCAACTCCATGTTGTACCCAGAAAGCTGATGCCATATGTAATTTTTACAAAAGGCTTTCATTGTTAGAAAAATTTCTTAAGTTACTGTTTATCTTAACTACAAATTAACTCATTAAAGTACAGCCTGCTTACCAAAGGTAAATTACACAAATAAAATTAGTATTTGGAGAGCACAAAACATATGTTAAGGGTAGCTGTTGTTCAAAAAAGTCAGTCAAGCTTAAGTGCAAATTTGCCCC
Organism: Dicrurus megarhynchus; assembly: GCA_013399195.1. NCBI lineage: Eukaryota > Metazoa > Chordata > Aves > Passeriformes > Dicruridae > Dicrurus > Dicrurus megarhynchus. The sequence continues at coordinate 46,667 of VXAD01010107.1, read as the reverse complement.
ATATTTTCTTCCATTTTCTTATGAAGACAGTATGATTCTGCCAGATCTGTTCACTTTTCCCAAAACAAGCTCTGGTTTAAAGGGTGAAAAACAAGATCTAAGAATATTACTAGTTGCACCAGGAAAAAAATTAAAACTGAGAAGGAAATATATATATATGGTAAATATTTAATTCCATATATATAACATATATAGTATGCACATGTAAATACACAATTTAATAAATATGTCACTTTGCAGTATTTTTAATAAAACCTCAATAGAAAAAACTGTTCCTGAAGTTACAGTACTATGACAGTATGTTTCTCATTTCTGTAGCTACTTGACAGCAGGAGGAACTAGACTGCAAAAAGCTACAACTTAATAGCAACCATGTTCTGAAAATACAATCTCATGTTTCCCTCAGTTACAAACCATAAAAAAAAAAGCCCACAAAATCAAATATTAATTATTCTGACAACAAATGGCTTTCTATTATTGAACTGTGTTCTTAAAATGCCAAGCATGGACCAGACCTTCAGCTGACCTAAATTTATATGGCTCTATTTAAAGGCAGCAGAATTATGTCAATTAATCCCAGCTGATGCTCTAAACATGCATCTTGTTATATAACAACTGAAGTAAATACATAAAATAAACACTGGCTGTAAAATGTTATCTACCAGTCACTGCAAACAGCAGAGGAATAGCAATCTTTAGAGCTACAATTCTGTGAGATGGTCCAGACCACTGCCCATGCTGAGCATTATTTTCTTTGTTGGGTTGCATTCCGCTTGTAAAAGGAAGTCTTGCAGCACTGGCACCTATATTGTCAGCTGTTGTGCAGACACCTCTGTAGCAAAAACTGGTTAATTATTCAAATACTGCAGGACAGACTGAAAATTACACCAAGGTGGAGCAACTCAAGAAAGGGAAAAAAGCCATGTCCTAAATAAGGCATTCCTTCTGATAGAATATAGATTTGTTTGATATCTCTAATGAAATTCAATCTCATAGTATGCTATTTTGGACATGGACCAATTCAACAAGTGTATTAGGAAAAACAGGGTATCTAAGGTGGCTTTAGATTAATTTCAGATCTACCTTCTAATACAATTTTTTAATAATGTTGCTTCTATCACATTTTTAGTCAAGACCAAGTATTCCCTTGCTTACACAATCTTATTTTTGACAGTCATGCTTACCATCAGTATTAGACAGTTACATTATCTTGTAGCTACTAAAAAAATATTTTCAGATGCTGTAAGGTAATGATTTAATACTGTAAAATACTAACACAGAAATCAATTGTCATTTTCTTTTAGAATGGACTGCAGGAATTGGCCATCTATTAGCATTTTTTTTCTATTACATAGACTAAGCACATTTATATCGCATAACTGGCTGTAATGATCATGGCAAGGTCACCTAGAAGAGTCAATTAAGCTGATGAGTCAGATACATTGCTTAACAGTGTGTAATAAGACTCAAACAGAGGATTTTATTGTTCATATTATTGCATCACAGTGATGTTATAACAGCAGCAAGATTGCCGTCTGGAAAAAAACTATTGCATAAGGATAGTTTGCATAACTATTTGTTAAAATAAGTCAATTTAAAATGAGTTAAAGGTTTATTTCATTTAAGAGTTTTATTTCAAGATAAAGGATTGGAAAAAGCAGCATGGTACTGACATCTTTCTCAGACTCTATTGCAACAGAAAGAATGTCTGTATGTTCTACAAATTTCATATAAAGTAAGGCAAATACTGTTCCTTCTTAAGATGAGATAAGCTGTGTGGAGGTCATGTAAGTTCATACTGCCCATGGGAAGACTCTTAGCTTTTTGACACCTTCACATCAGTTTCTTAAAAACAAAAACAAACAAAAAACCCAACCAAACAACAACAACAAAAAGCTCTCCCCAAACCCCAAAAGAAAATGAAAAACAACCCCCACCAAAACAGCAGAAACATGAGGCTTTGGATGCAAATCCAGGAAGCTGCATATTTTAAAAGCTAGTTAGGAGTCCTTTGGAGTATGAGTTAAAAATATAAAGTCAATGAAAGTGGAGGCAGAATATTCCAAAGCACGTTAGCACTTTAACAGTCAAAGACATCTGTAATGTGAGAACTTTTGTAACAATAACTGTTAGTGCCAATGTTATTAACGATCCTTAATCAGTAGTCCTTGATCTTGTTGGTTTAAATCCTGTCTTTGGGCCAAAAAAACCAAATCCTTATTCATTTGAGTTTCCCGTCAAAGTCAACATTTTGATTGAATAAGGACCATAAAAGCGATGCACGTGCAATATCTTAAACGAGGCTCTGGATTTAATTAATTACTGAGGAGGGAAAAGATAACTCAAAATAGGTTACATACACACTGGAACAAACATAACGAAACTGAGTGCAATCATTCACGTTACAAGGCAAGGATAACGAAAAAAAAATACGGTTGTTTTTAACACAACAGTAACTCCAAAAGAGCCCCGTTATCAAGGCTGTACTTGGCCCCAACAACCAAGTAGCAGAAAAGTTTATGCAGTTACCAAGAATATTACATTTTTTAAATACTTTGCTGCTACTTCCTGCAGCAGGTACAACGAACATAAAGCCTGTGGCTGGGGTACTCAACTGGGAGGTTTTTTGGTCAGAAGCACAGTGATGTTGGTTTCATCTTATTGGTGAACCGTTTTAGCNGCCCGCTCGGCTCCGCGCTATCAGCCCGCCGCCCCCCCCTCCGCCGCCGCCGCCCCAGCCCAGAACAAAGGGCTGAGGGGGAGCGCCAGCGCCCCCAGCCCTCGCTCGCCCGCCGCCGCCGCGCCCCGTCGGCCGCCGGGGAAGGGAGGCAGCGGCGACCCCCGCGAGCCTCAGGGAGGAGGAGGAAGGTGGGCGAGGAGGAATCGTCGGGCTCCGCTCCCCCGCCCGCCGGCTCTGTCACACTGACCTACTACCGGCGGCCGCCCCCCTGAGCCCGGCTCCGCTGCCCCAGGGGGGCCGGCGGCACCTGGCCCCCAGGCCGGCGCGGCCGTCAGGGGCACGGCCGGGACGGTTGTTCCGCTCGCCTCCGGCGCGGCTGAGATCTCCTGTAAATGCCTTTCTTCCTTAAATCAAGCCGCTCCCGTTTGTTTTGGTTTGGTTTGTTGTTCTGTCGTTTTATTTTCTTANAATAAACAAATAAATAAATAAACCTAAAAAATTTAGGAAATAAAAATCACCTCATCTTGAAAGATAAGTTGCTGGCGATAACTTTCAAGCTATACTCCCGTCGAGGACACAGCACAAGCTGGCCCCAGAGTACAAAACACACAGCCACTGCGACGCCGAAGTGAATTGGGGGAAAAAAAAATTACAGAATTCGGCAACGATGATTATTTCTTCCTTTTTTTTTTTTTTCCCTTTATGATGTTGTTGCCGCTCGTTACGTAAGAAACGAACGAAAACGCCCATCTCGTGCCTACCTGCGGGGGCCTTTGTCTGGCCATCCCTGCCTGCAAGCGACGGTGGGACTAGGGGGGTGATGGGCAGCGGGGTGGGGANCGGCCGCCCCCCTGAGCCCGGCTCCGCTGCCCCAGGGGGGCCGGCGGCACCTGGCCCCCAGGCCGGCGCGGCCGTCAGGGGCACGGCCGGGACGGTTGTTCCGCTCGCCTCCGGCGCGGCTGAGATCTCCTGTAAATGCCTTTCTTCCTTAAATCAAGCCGCTCCCGTTTGTTTTGGTTTGGTTTGTTGTTCTGTCGTTTTATTTTCTTAAATTATTTTTCTTTTTCTTTTTTTTTTTCCCCCCACTGAGAGCCCCGTATCGGAGAGATGGCACGGCGTCTGGGCGAAGCCGCCTTCCCTAAAAATACAGCCTGATCTAAAACGCCTCCGAAGGCGTGGAGTTAAAAATCCGAGCAAATGCCTCGAACGTCTTACACACGCACGGCTCTGGAGAAAAGACCAGAAATAGCACATGAAGCCACAATTGCTAAAACGCGAAGGGGCTAAATATAGACCCAACACAAATCTCATTTTAAGGCACCCGGCACGCAGCCGGCGAGCGCGCCTCGCCTCCCCACTTACCCAGTTGTCTACTTCCCTTAATAAACACACTTTAACAAAACCTGTTACAGTTACGGGTCTGGGGGGCTTTTTTTTTCGGGGAGAGATTGTCCTAGTTTCTTTGTAGGGAGATTATAAAATCGTATAATTAACTCCCTCTTCCCAGCCCGGCTGCCAGCAAATTTTGAGGTTACATAATGCAACATTTCCAGGAACTATTATGCGATCGGTCCCGCAGAGGCTAAAAAACAGCGACAAAAAGTGACGGAAAGGGCTGGCTGAGACAAGCGCAGCCCCGGTCCCGGGCCGCTGCCTTTGATCCCGATTGCCCGTGGGCAACATGCCCCCACGTCGCCCGAGAGAGGGCTGGGTCTGGCCGGCGGGCTCCAGCAGCAACTCCCGGTGGTTTTGTGGCCGAGGCACGGCTGGCGCTGCCCGGGACCCAGCCCTCCGCCCCGCACGGCGTCCGCCGCAGCAGCTCCGCTCCCCGCCGGCACATTATGCAACATGGGAGAGCCGCTCCGGCGGCTCTGCCCGGGGCTCGCTGCGGGGACACGCGGGGGGCAGCGCGGCACGCCAGGAACGAGCACGCTCCGCCAGGGAAAGCCGTCGGCCGGCATCTCCCAGGCTGCCTCCCGCGCCGCCACCCCTCCGCCGAGCCGCCCGCCGCCGCGCAGAGCGCGGACCCCTCCCCGCCCAGGGCGGCCGGAGCCGGCTGGGCTCGCCTTAAGCAACAGCCGACCCCCGCCCGAAGCTACAGCGAAGCACCGGGCGGGCACCCCAACTTTGTACACGCGCCCTCCTTCCTACCTGCAGCGCACGGCGGAGCGCCGAGCATCCCCCGCCCCGCGCCGGTGCTCGGGCGAGGCGGGCGNGGCGGGGCCCGAGCGCCGCCTCCCCGCCCTGCGCTGCCGCCTCGGCTCCCGCCGTGCTGCCGGGGTGCGCGGCGTTAGCGGGGTGTGTCTGCGCGGCGTGCGGGAACCGAGCCCTCGGCCCCGCCGTCTACGCGCGATCGAACAAGTACGCGGGAGCCGCGCTCCCGAGGCGCGTACCCGTCGCCTCGCCACGCGCACGGGCAATCCGCCGGTGGATCGCGCTGCGGCTGCTGTCACTCGCGGAAAGCAGTCGTGATAATCGTAAAAGGACAAGGAGGAGAGAAATGGCAGGGGGGAAGGAGCCCGCTGGCGGCCTTGCCGGGGCGCCGCCTGGCCCTGGGCTCCGCGGGCGCCAAGGCTTGTCCGCCGGCCTTCGTGGCCGTCAAGGCTGAAGGATCTCAGTAGTGTTGCTTCATCTCCGCCCGCGCCCCTGAGCCGGCAGCGCTGAAGGGCTGCGCAGAAGCGGGGACGCACTTTGGAGAAGGTCGGTCCCGCTGGCCCTCCCAGGGCTATCCCCGCCCGCAGCCCCCCGTCCCCGCACCCCGAGCCTTGCCTCCCAATGAGCGGAGATACCATGGAGAGTCTGGTGCTGGTTTGCCCCCTGTTTAACCTCCGTTTTAGAAAGTGACACATGGCCATCAACAAATTCAGTTCTCATCCCAGAACGTGTTTGAATGTGCACACGTTTGATTAGGTGTGAGATATGTGTCTTCCTCACTTTTATCCTCACAGAAGGTTTGTATCTCCATCTCTTTTTTTTTTTTTTTCTCTTTTCACAAGTAAAATTTATGGAGACAAGAGAAATTTTTTTTTATTAAATCCTAGTTTCAGAACATAAATGATTCCTGATTTCATTCTGTTAAACACTTACCGAAATAGTATAGTCCTCGCCAACATCATCCTGTTATATTACTCTGTCATCCTGTATTTATATGTCAACAGAGATAGCCCTCTGGAGTAAAGCAAACCTAACAGAAAGCAAGTTCAGAGTATTTTTTTGTTTATCTCAGCCCTCAGTCTTTTATCACATGTACCCATAATATCCCTCCACAATAAAATCTAAGTGCCCTGAATCCATTTCTGTCTATCTCCCTGGATTATTTAATATGAAAGATCTAATAGCCCTTACTGACACTGGCTTACCCCTCTTCCTTTCCTGTTTCTAATACCTAGCATATGGAGCCTCGTTAAAGGTAACAGACTATGGAGCCCACCGTGACTAGAAAGGAGACTCAAAAGCAGCCCAAGTCTGAGAGATCAACCACTGCCTCCACCTGGAGGCTGCACAGTCAATTTTTTTTTTTTTTGCCATGCTTCCACTTGCCAGTGGATAACAGACATGCAGAGACAGTTGGCATGCTACTGGAAATATAAGACATGAGATCCAGCAATAAGCTTGAAGACCTGCTTGCTCATAAATATTGGTGGCTTACTTAAGGTCTTAGGCACACTGAAGAACCTATGTGAGGAATCTTGTGCAGCATACATTATGTGCTACACATTTTGTACCAATCCAATGCGCTGAGTTCATAAGACTGTCAAAAGCCAAAGTAAATCCTGAAATTTCAGGCAGTTTTTAAAATTAAATGGTGCATATTGTTTTCACCATGATAAACGGTTTCTGGTGAATCCTGGGCATATACTTTTAAAAACTTTAAGTCTCATATCTAGGGGGAAAAAAAAAAAGAAAGCAGTAATGCAAATTTGCCTTCATGACTCAGGTTCTTGAAATTCTAGAATTCTAGAAAGAAGTCTCCAAGGCAAATAATATCCTTCCTATGTGGGTGGACAGTCTTGGAAATAATATTCCAGATGGAGTTTGGTCGCCTATTTGCTTATATGTTTGTCACTAATTATAATCAGCCATAAAAACAGACCTGATCTTTCTCCCAGATTAGTAACAAAGATGTTTCCTATATTTTACCCTGCTTCTACTCAGTGCAGGTCAGGAGAGCCAAAACCTTTTACAGCAAAACCTGGTCTTAGTCTCCAAACCTTACAGTGGGCACTAGATTCAGGGATAAGGTGGGATACAGGGCCGAATGCTGGTGTGGCTGAAAGAACATAGTCACCATTTTTCCACCTCTCCTGAGGTACAGAAAAAAATAGCATGGATGAAAGCCATAGCTTTGTGCATTCTGCACAAAAGGAGTCTAAGGCTTTTGGGAAAACTGTAAAAAAGAGAATCATTCTATGATTATCCACCTCTGCTGATTTTCCTATTGGAGGGATGAAGTAGGTCATGAAGAGATCTTTAGCTAAATTCTCAGCTGACTATAGCATGGTATGATTTATACTTGCTTTTGGACAGCACAATATTAACTTCAACTCCTTTAGATTCCTTGGTATTTATTACTACATGACTTAAACTCTCTTAGCACTACCTCTGATTTTGGCTTAATGAGTATTGCTAAGGCTACACTGAGTCATAGTACTACATGCAAGGTCTAGAAAAGGCATTTGAGTAGTAAATAACAAAAATATAACAGAAGTAATGCCTGTCATCTCTGACATTGGTTGACTCCTTGGCATTCAGTTGTGTCCATGCCTCTTGGGCTTTCCATAGTATCAGCTTTGAATATGACCCAACCTGAAATTTAGAATCAGATGAAAGTAAAAGTTCCCGTGCCTCCAAAGAAAAAAGGCTTTAATTCCTCACTTTTACTATAGTCCACATATAGTACAATGTAATAATTGAAATAAATCTGGAGCAAAATAAGAATAAAATGTTTCTTAAGATTATGCTCTACTAAACACAGTTTAATGATCTATTTATATGTGTATACACACACACATACTCTCTGAAATTAACTGAAGAGATGGTGACTTCTGCTATTATCCTTGGTTCCCTTGCATTGCTTTCTTTATATCTGTAGGAGGTTTACTACATAGCAATGCAATTACAGAAAACTATATTCACCAATCTTTTTATATATTTAATGTGATCAGTGCTCAAAAATGTTTAAGACTAACCAAGTCCCCCAGGGCTTCCTGCTCAAGAAGAACAGTAGTGAAAGTTCCCTAGGATAGATGATATTGTGATTTTATGAAGATCAAAGATGGAAATAAAATGCATGAAAGAAAAAGGCAAGTCATTTGACTACAGTTCAACGTATTAATCAAAATATTTCCATGCATCTGGGAACATTTGTGGAAACTGTTCTGGAAAAATATTTGTGCTGTAATGTACTCTTGCTAAAAGCAAACCCAAGAGAAATAGATGTTCACATTGTAACTTAGGCAGACACAAGTGAGGCAATGTTTACTGGAACTGTTAAGTGTGAAGAAACACCAAAAATTGCACAATAAGTACATGGACTAAATAAAGAAAATTTACATGATACTTTTGCACTGCAACAGCCAGCTTAAGGCGTCATGGCTATTCATATGACAAAGTAAGAGGTTATGGTGTTTGAGCATTTTAGACCAGTCTAAAAGCAAACAAAAATGTCCTGTTTCTTTGGTCACAAACTCCAATTCTGCCCACAGAGCCACTGGCATATTACCCACTTAGACTGAGAGACAATATGGAGAACAGCAATATCTTCAGGACTGATGGAAGTATCATATTTCACCTGAATATTTTAAACACAAAAAGAAGTATTTTCAAAAAAGCTGTTTTCATTAATGAACACATTTGCTGCTAATGTGTATAACACTACTCTTACTGAAACTCTTGAGATAGTACTGCCAATGTTGTGGAAAGTAGAAACATGTAGCACCATTCATTTTCAATATTGGACTGGAAAAAAAAATCACTGGAAAGCCCTCAAGAATGTGAAAATGTGCCATTTTATGAAGTGCATAGTATGCATATAGAAAGCGGGAAATGCTAGGAATATCACTGAAAAGAAAAATTAAAAAAAGAGATGAGTCCTAGCTTCCCTCTTCCTATGACTGAGTAGCAGACATGATGAGTAGGAAATCTGGAGAGCACCACATAAAAACACTGGAGAAGGAAAGCCAGCAGGCACCCTGAGTGACTGAGATGGCAAGGCACACCTTACACCCACATTAATTTGAAAGGAAGGTGGAGATGACACAGGTAGGAAGATCAGCAATTTCTCATGGCCAACAGCACAGGAGGGAGACAAGTGACAAGTCATTGCCATTGGGAACTGTTTCAGTATGGTGAAACAAGCCCACCATGCTAAGTTCTATTTGCAGCACCTTGCTCAGAAATTGCCGAGGACCAGTGGACTTTGACATGTGTACTTACTCAGAGCCACCTCGCTGTTGACATTTGAATCACTCAGACTAGATGAGACAGGCCAATAATTTGGAGGATTTTGATGTGAAGTGAGGATTTCTTGAGAAGTAGGACCAGTTCTTCTAGAAGGGCCCCAAAAGTCCTTCATGTCCAGAGGCTCTCCGGGTCTGCAGCAACTGAAGCAACTGCTGGTGGGATATTTTCTAAAGCCCCAGCAAATGAAATTTTCTGACAGGGACACAAACAATTCCCCCCAAACACCTTTTCACACTTTCCCTTTAAACAGTTTTCTGTCCATGTGGATATGAGCAATCTTATCTCCAAAACAAAATAAAATTATCTTGCATAAAAGTTCCCCAAATGGCAGCGTTAACACAAACCTCATTCAGTTAGTCATCTAAATGAAATTACTCAAAAACGATAATACAAAAAATAACACAAAATTCACTGCCTGGTATCCAGCAGAGCCAAGACAAGGGAAAGTCAAAATTCTTAGTCAGAGTCTTTTCAATATGACCTAACACTATTAACTGCTACTTTTCTAGTCATCTACTTTTCTGCTTCATTCGTCATACTCCAAAGTGAGAAATGTGTAAAGAAACCAGTGGGATGGGGGTTTTTGGCAGTCATTTCTTCAGCACAATTTAGACTTGGTCTTGCCATTTAATCTTTGTTCACATTAGTCATCCCACTGACTTAGATGATTTACATTTGTGATTAATCCTGACTTAAGTTACAGCACTAAATCTTTAAGAAAAATACCTCATTTGATTTACCAAAATGTTTGCAAGTCTGTGTGCTTGACCACTGCAGGCAGAAAGACACTGAGGACAGATATTTTCCTATGATGTTGTGTTTTGAGATAGGACACTGGGAGCAAATATCTCACAATGGATTTTTACAACCACCATAACAACTAAGAATAGTAAAATGCATATTAACATACTGAGCAGTTTGCTCTCCTATGACAGTAATTATCAGTGAGTCATTTGGTGAAGCCACTATACTTTGCAAAATAGTTGGAAATGTGTTCTATTGAAGCAAAAATTGAATAGTAAACTTAAAGACATGAAGAGCTATAAAAAGTTTGTTACACAGCAATGATTATCAGAAAGAAAAGAAGAAGCCTTTGTTCTGTGCAGGGGATGTTTCTGCTACTGTTTTTATGGTTATTGTACACTAAAGCTGTGCAAGCACTGGACAGGGTTAATTATAGCCTTTTTGAGAGAATGGAGTATAATTCTTAGTCTTAGACCCTTGCTCTGAAGGACTGTAGAGAGTCTGCAAAACACCCTTAGCAGAGATCACTAAGAAGAACGCTCTTGGTTATTCAACAGCTGTTGTTGCATGGTCTTCACCATTTAAAGAATGGCAGATGGCTTAATTCAAACTTTTGCTCCTGAAATTCTCTGCTCCACTGCTTGGTAACCTTGGAGGACCAGACATTACATTGACATTATTCCTTTTCACCCTCAACATGCTCAGGTGACTGAAGTTTTTCCTTCTATGAATGCAGAAGGGAACTCTCTTTATTGCCCATGAGTCTGACTGGGACCTAGAAATGTGGGAAACTGGGACCCCTACGCTCAAGTCCAGAGCAGGGCTCTTTGTCTGATGGACATTTGGAGAAATCTCTACCAACCATTGCTTGTATAAGCCTCTTTTGCACTGGTGGCTTCCTACTTTTTGTCCTGCAGAGTTGTAATCTGGCATCCAGAAGGGTGGGTAGAAAGTGGTCTAATATGCAGAAAAAGACAAAAAGAGCAAACGCGAGCTTGCCTTTTGTAGCATAGCCATCAAGACACTCACCATAGGAAAAGGGTCCCTGTGTTTCACTACTTGCAGGACAGTTTATGCATTGAGCTGGATGGACCCTACCCTGAAGAATGTCCTGTGTTAATAAATGTACCTGTGGTAATAAACAGATAGTCATCATGGATTTTGAACCATGGATTCATACAATGGTATTGTGGGTGACCCTGGGTAGATGCCAGGCACCCACTGAAGCCCCCTCTCCCTCTATCACTCCCCTCTGCAACTGGGCACAGGAAAGAAACTATAAAATGGGTTCCTGGTTTGAGATAAGGATAGGGAAATATCACTTACCATCATGGGCAAAACTCAAAACTCAGATTAGGGGTAGNGCTGCAGGTGGATTTCTGCATCCCCATGAACCTCCAGGGGCTGCAGGGGCACAGCTACTTCACCATGGGCTGCACCAGGGGCTGCAGGGGAATCTCGGCTCCGGTGCCTGGAGCAGCTCCTGCCTCTCCTTCTGCACTGACCTTGGTGTCTGCAGTGTTCTCTCATGTATTCTCTGGCCACAATTACGTAATATGCCCATTAAGGAGTTTTTTTCCATCTTAAATATGTTATCACAGAGGCCTTACCATCACTCCTGATTGGCTTGGCCCTGACCAGTAGTGGGTCTGTCCTGGAGCCAGCTGGCACTGGCTCTGTCTGACATGGGGGAAGCTTCTGGCAGCTTCTCACAGAAACCACCCCTGAAGCCCCAAAACCTGGCCACACAAACCCAACACAAATGCTCTGGGTTTGGAAGGGACCTTAGAGATCATCTAGGTCCAACCCTCACGCATTTGTCCAAACATGTCCTGAACTACCCTTATTCCATCATAGAGCACTACATGGGAAAACTTACTTACTAGCTGGCCAAAAGGTAGTTCTCTAAAAATAAGTATGATAGAGACTTACACAATAATGTATACATAGTTTTCTTCATTGTGTTTCATGAAAGAAACAAGTGTCACATGCAAAAAATAGTTAAATGTAGTAAGAGAGTAGGGTTGAGGAATATGTGGTCCAGTGCAGCCACGCAGGCTCAGCAGTCTTTAAACAAAGCTGTTTCAGAGGTACCTAATGTCTCAATGGCTGTGTCTTTCCTTTAGATAGTAAATGGAAACATAGTGTGTTCATCTATGTCGACTATCGTTCTTCATGCATGAACACCAGTACCTCAAGAATATTCAGTGCAAGGCTCTTATGTTAGAATAGATAGGCACGGATAAAATTTATCATAAAATTAAACTGGAACTAGAGTAAAGGAAATCCTGATTTAGTGTTGCATATGCTTATGTGGCTGCAACACTTCAAAGTATCATCTCTAGACAAAAATTAATTCATTTATTACTTCAGACTTGCTGCTAACAAGAGTAACGTGAAAAGAAGAAAACACGCAAGAAGACATTAAGCTTGACTGTAACCTTGCTTTTACATGGAGCTGTCTTAAACACAGGACAAAGGTTTGAAATAGTGCAGTAAGTCGAGTAATGGTTCAAAATGTCTGCAGCATTAGTGGCAACCTAGCTAGCCAACCAGTATTCCAGTGAAATATTTTTATGTTAGAACAGCTAGAAAAGTTCTTTGAATTAGCTCTAAGAGATGAGCTGTGGCATGCCAAGAAGGAATGAGGCAACAAACTGAAGGGATGGAGGTTTTTTCCCTGCCATCCCATTATTGTTGCCTGCACATGGCACACACCCTTGCAATCCACCCAGCCTCCCCTCAGAACTTGGAAGAATCTGCTCCTTATGTCTGCTAGTGATGACACATCCTGGAGGAAAATTTTCTTGAGATTTGTTAAGTTATCTTCTGAGATGCCTTTCCTCATGTTCAAACAAAGGAGACACCAGAAAGGGAGAATGACAGAGCTGGGAAGTGTTGGTATTTGTCCACGGGCAAAAAACTGTTGCAGCTGCATTGGTTTGAGTCGAGGTGTGAAATATTAGCTGTGAACTTCTTACTGAGCAGCAAGAGAGCCGTAGTCCAGAATTAAGTCACTGCTGGTGGTGATGAGTACGAAAGATCCATAAACTAAATATCCTCCCAAATGTCCCCAGAAATAAGTCTGAGGAAAATGAGAGATCAGCAAAGCAAGACTTCCTGAAAATATTTAACAGTGAGCCGACTTTATGGAAAGAGTAAGAGATTGTTCCTTTCATGCCATGACGATTTTTTGCCTTTTTTATATATACCTTTTATATACCCTTTTATATAGCTTTTATGTATCCTCAGTGCTTTTAGCATGCATACTTGCAATTCCTTAAGCCTGATAACTTAGCATAGTCCTAATATTCCGTTAAGCCAGAAGACCAAACATCCTAGAGGCCTCGCAGTTGGAGGCCAGGAAGCGCTATACTATCCTGAGAAACCAAGGTCTTCTCTAGAACACATCCTGTAAACTAAGATAAGCCCATGCAGGGGGGAATTCCTCGGGATGGGGGGGTTCATTCAAGCTTCTCATTGGGGAATCTTTGATAGATATGCTAATTTGCAAGGTCTACAAATTGTATGCATGATCTATCGTGTGTGCCTTTCGGTGTGCATTCCAGTGCATCCCACCTGGACGAAGTGGTGCACCTTAAATAAATACTGAGGTAAAAAATAAATACGGAGGTAAAAACCCCTTTTTCCCCTTAACTTGAGGGAAAAGGGGTTTTTACCTTGGTAAAAACTGTCTGGCTCTTAATTTTAAGGCCAGGAAAAGGCAACACCTTTATCTGGCCAAGTCCCAAATGTTGTCCATGCAATCGGTGAAAATAAGCATAGAATCTGCCTCCATAATCCCTCTAAATTCTAAAGCCAATGCCATGCTTTTATTTTGATTCTACTGGTGTTTGGCTCTAAATGCATTTGAGAAGTAAAACGTTATTTCCTTGGTACAAATAATCTTCTCAAACATGAGCCTTTTCTCTTTTAAATTGAGTATATTTCTAGAAGGCACAACACACAGCACCTTAAGCTGTGGGAGCTTAGAAACACTGTTTTGTTACAAATGTCAACTAAGTGGTAGTTGATGCAGCTGTACTCCTGCCCTATGTACCTAAGATAAATTCTGCTTGGGCTAATTAGCCGTGAAAAAACATTGTCAAGTCTCAGAAGAATAAGCATGGACAATTCCTTCCAGACTGACATATTATTCTCTAACACAAAGCTGTTTTAGTTTTCTGTCAACAATTCTCATGGAGATGAATTGGTGTTAGTTAAGCCCAGTGCCCAGTAACAGGAATGCAATAAAGTAGTCAAGAACACTTGTCATCCAAAGCCCCAATCTGCCATTTTTGTTTACTGTTCCTCAGCTGTTATTCTTAGAATAAAATCTATTGCCTCGAAAATAGAAAGGAAACAATAACACCTACTAAAAAATATTGTTTAAAGAAGTGTTTAGCAAGACCATTTTCTCAGCCACAGGGTCTTAGCCTTTATTCCTATCCCAGGCTATAGGTAACATGCTCACACAGCTTGTGAACTGGTTTCCTACAGAAAACTTGAGATCAAGTGAGCAGCAGATGATGGGGAGACACATAGTTTGAGAACTGACAGAAGTACACTGATACTCACCAGCTTTTGGAGAGGTCCTTCATGCTCTCTTCCATTACGGGACAAGAGCACGTCCTTTAAAGGATGAAGAGGACAGTAAGAGACTCCAAAGTTGCAAGTAAAGTTACCACTATGACTACCACTATCAGAATGCCTTACCGAATGTATTTCCTATTCTCTTTTATGTTACTGAGTTGTTCTTGAGGAAAAACAAAACAAAACAAAAAACAAAAAAAAAAACCAAAAAACAAAATTTAAAACAAACAAACAAACAAAACCCAAAAAAACCAACAAAAAAAACCCCACCTCACAAAACTAAACAAAACAAAACAAAACCAACCAGAAAAAGGGCCAATTAGGGCAGCTTGCTTGAATTTCCACAGACACTCTGTATGGTTTTTGGGGCAATCACAGATCTGTGGGCATGGTGAGTCCTTTGCTGCTGGAAGAACTTGGCCTACTATCCACATGTCTGAAGTCACTCTGCAGTACACATTGGTAAACAGGGCTTGGTACAGGCACACCATATGACAAAAAAGGGACTCTGCTGCTCTGCCCACCCCAGCAAAGGAAGGAGTTAAACTGAAACTAGAGAGAAAAAAAGGTCAAAACACTTCTTTACATGCACAGACAGTTTAATTGGTAGGGGTCTTCCAGTAACTGAGCCAATTTAGTGCTCACCTTCTCAATGGGTATTGGATCCAGAACAGAAACTTGCCTAAAATAGCGTCAGTTGCAGGTCTGCTCACTAATTAGAGCAGGAGGAAATGGATGTTTCACTGTCCTTCATGCAGCCTGACTCCTCCTTACCCTTCATTTACTGCTCCCATTACAGGACTCTTAGTTAAACCTCTTTCTTGCCCTTTTTAGGGCAGGCACCTCTGGTCTTACCTGCCTTTAAGGCTGATGATCTTTCTAGCTTTGTGATGAACAGCCTGCAAGCCCAGGGTCACCCAATACTGAGGTACTTAATTCAATGGACTGCCCTTGCACTGGGAAATCTGAAGGCCTGGCATTTTTTCTCACCAGCAGACTGCTGGGCAGACTGCTAAGGAGCTAGGTTGGCAAGCTGGCATGAAACTGGGCAGGCTTTTGACTGAAACCTGCCTGGCAGGCGAGTTTGGAAATGTGCCTGTGTTTTGTCAGATTTGTTAAAACAGACACATTCCCACAGAATGTTGTGATTTTGATTAATCAGCATTTCAGAGTTGGTAAAGTGTTCCCCTGGAAGATTTCTGACCATCTTTGCTGACAATAAGCCGTGCATTTGCAGCATTCTCAATTGCAATGATCCCTCAGTGTCTTCCACTCAAAATGCTCATGGCTGACAAGAGTCTGAGTGCTTCCCTGCAGGAATGCTAAGCTAGCTCCACCATGTCTGTCATGAACAAGGGCAGGGTGTGACACAGTCAAGGACTCCAGGCCTGGGCTGTTTGATATAGAGCAATATTTTGCAGGCAAACACAGAGGAAATGTCCTTCCCATGCATTACAGTACCTCACAAATATTCATAAATATGAAGTGCATTGCTTAGGTTAGTTCATCTCACACAAACCCTCTCTCAGTTTGAAATTTAATATTATGAATTACAGGCACTAGATATGCTGAATTAGAAAAACAAAGAAAACCTGCAGGTTAAAGAAAAGAAACTCATACCATTCTCTTCTTTCTGTGTTCTTGCTTCACATTACCACCCTGCCTTCCTGCCCACCCCCTGCCCTCCCTCCCCCTCAATTTGTCTGGTATACATTTTAAAAACCAATGTTATTTGTTTTCATCCTTGTCCTTTTAGAGTAACAACAAAGTTCTCCTTGCTCTGACAAACTGAACTTATTCTCAGGCCCTGTATTTCAAAGCAGGATTTGACACACAGGAAACCCAGAGGAGTATAAGCCTGTCGCACTTGGTTTTGGTTTTGCTTTAGCTGATTCTCTTTTTTTTTTTTTTTTTTTTTTTTTTTTTTTAATTTTATTTTTTTTTTTTTTAAGATATAATAGGTCATGTAATGATTCTACTGCACTTTTGTGCATCTGTGAGTCATGAGATAGGCTGGGTCTAAGAGAGGGCCAAGTCACAAAGTTCACATACAGATTTTGTTTTTCCGAGGTCTGAGGAAGTCCAAATTTGAGGGTTTGCCTTTGGATCATCTCAGGAACATAGAAGGATTCAGTTCCTGTCTAATTTGTTGTGAAACATTTCTTTTTCCTTTCCCTTCCATTCCTACCACTTTGGATTTTATTTCAGTGATTGTGCTTGCCATGATTGGAAAAATGAACAAAAAAGTCATCACTATTACATTATCCTTCTGCTGGGATTAGAAGGAAGAAGGAACACAAATGTTCCACTGGATGATAATACTATTTCCCACACTTGCAGTCATCTATGGCTAACTAGTTGTCAGTGATAGCTGAGTGACTCAGAGGTAACATCACTGGCAGTGAAAAAATCCCTAATGGATTTAATGACCAAGGATTTTCAGGCTCTAATTTTTGAGGTCAAATATCTCTTTTTGGGGGGAGTGAGGAAGCTATTAGTTTGACAATTAAAATATATATCTGAAAGAAAACATTTATTATAGAAAGACTTTCTTAATGTAGAGAATTGCTCCTGTTTCTAAAGACTATCAGTCTCAGGGCCTTCTCATCTTCTCTGCTGAGGTTACTTAACATTCTGTCCCTAGTTCATCAGTGCTTATCCTGGACTTGAAATTCATCAAAGTCTGATTTTTTGATGCAGGGGTTATTTTTCTCTGGTTGTCTCTAGTTTTTGTTTTCTTCAGCTCTTGCTAATCTCTTGCTGCAGAATCCCAATTTACCATACAATGTGCAAGTATTTCTAGCTCTTTGACCTTTCTATTTCATTTTCTGCATGTTGCTATGTAATACCCTCTGCAGTCTATTTTAAATCACACATTCGCATGCATGCTTTAGAAATATAGAATGAACATCTTCAGGCTCAAAGCCTTCTTCATTTGTTTTTTCACAAGTTGGTGGAAAATACATTTTATGGCAATATAAAACTTGCCCCTACTACATAAGAAGCAAAATAGTGGTAAATTAAGTTTAAGAAGGAAGAAGTGGAACTGTGTGGAATGAAACACGCTTGTTCAAATCAAGAGAAAAGTTGATTCTGATAACTCAAAAGAAATTTAGTTTAGTAAAGGGCTAAAGAACGTGTTATGCTTGATATTTAGCATTAACAGAGAAATACTAACTTGATTTTTTTGGCTAATGGTAGCAGCATAAGGTTGCTAGGTATATGAGAAACTGAGCATAAAGGTTGATGTCTTTAGTAAATGCATGGTATCAATATGCAGATTGTGACTCAAACAGAAACATGCTTTGAAGTAAACAATCATACCATGTGTTATTATAATCAGTTGTGGGTTGATGGCCCATGTCAAGAACGTAATAGGAAAAGGAGGAAGGAAATCCTGCACATAGATGACACGGNAAAAAAAAAAAAAAAAAGTAATAAACCAGAGGAAGTAGCTAAGTGATTGTAGTAAAAAAAGGAAGGAGGCATAGAAGGAGCATGAGTAAACAGAGGTTAGGGAGGTCAGTAAAGATGTCAGAAGCAAACTGGATGCACAGATTAATGGGGTTGGAATAGATGACATTGACTAATGCCACTACTTTGGGTAAGATACAGAAGACAGAGAATTTGACTGTGAGAATCAGTCCAGTCTTCAGAGTGCAAGAAGAGCCTGGAGTAAAAATATCAAAGACATGGTACAGGAGAACCATATGCCACCAAACAGTGCCCAAACATGGACTGCGGATGTTTATTGTAACACCTAACCCCAGATGATGAGACACAATAATCTAGTTTTCAGTTAAATTTTCTCAGTATGGAACTGAGATATTCTTTACATGTTCTCTCTTCACAGCTATGTTTCATGACTCAAATTGACCCAGTCTATTCCAGTCATAAATTCTACTTAAATATCCTTCTGTAATTTGAAAATAATTAGCCACAGTCATTCTGAAAAAAAAAATCCCAAATGTTTTATTAATAAACCATATCACTGGATAGAGAAATACCATTTGTTGTATTAATATTCTATTTCAACTTGAAGATTAACAGAAACATAAAATCATTTTTGCTGCCATTGTATTCCACCTCCTTCCTTGTCTATCTGCAATAAATAGAAATAAATCTATTTTCATCACTAAGCCCCAAATGTTTCTCACACAACAGTTTTCTGCAACAAACTAAACAAACCACACTTCTGCCCTGACTGACTCTACCAACAAAGCCAATATTTAACTGACTGTTCCTGTGGAGTCTTTTTTCTGAACCTTATTCTACACAGGATGCAGCAGCAAGAGCGAAAGAGGGTCTTACGTTCCTCTTTGCAGAGCCTGATGGCTCAGAAGTACACACTAGAGAAAACTTCCTTTTTGCAGAAGGTACAAATCTTTTTGACTAGAGTATGCCCAGGTACCCCAGTGACTGATTCGTCATCTGTTATCCAGGAACATGCTCTGCTACACTTTGGTTCTGTATGACCCTTTCTGAGTGCAGAACACCTCTCATGCTTGTCAGTAGTTTTTGTTTGATTCCTCGCCTCTATAGAGCAACAACCACATCTTCTCAGTGGAAGAAATGAGGGCAGGCTCCTCTATATCACAGCATATGTCAAGGTTTAACTCCAAGGACACCTCACAGCTAAAGAGCAAAAATGAGGTTTTTTTGAGATTTGCACACTTGTCTGTAGATCATGGTCAAACAAAGCCTATGAAAGCTAACTGTATGTAAATTGGATGAGATTTTAACTGCACTCTATGTGCCTACCTTCAGACACATTGTGGTACTGCCAGTTTTCACACTTTAACTGTTAACAGGGAATTATGCAATGGCCACTGCACCAGCACAGAGTGTTTTCTACTCCTCCAAACTTGGCTAAAAGCAAGCAGCAGTGCTCCATGTTACTGCTTGAAATGGTCACACTCTGCACACAGGGTCATGCCTCTCCCAGCCGAAAATGACGTGTGTTCACTGCTGGCTACGTGCTGAGCAGGTAGGTGTTTCACAGCAGAACAGAGTGAGCTCAAGTTTCCCATTGTTAAGCACCAAGGCTTTTATTACAGGCTCACTAGAGCAGATGCTCTGTGGGTTGTGCAGCCATAAAATAGCTCTTGATTAGTGTTACCTCACTGCTAGTAAGTTGTTGGTGTTTTTACTGCAGCTGGACCTTGGAACAGAGCCAATTTGGTGTTAGTATTTCTTTTTAGGAAACAAGTTTTCTTACTTCTTTCTTTTTCTGTCTGATACCCCTTACCCCAAATTCAATGTCTACTCATCTTTTTGATGTGTCTGAAGGTGAATTGTCTACGGTTATTGTCATGGCTCACCAGCAGGGTTTTCTGGCAAAGGGACTGTCAAGAAACATGAAGCTTGTCCAGTCATCATATAAATATCTGTATGCTGCTCCAAATTGAAGAGAGTTATTAGTATCCAGCTTCCTATCAGGTTTACACCAAACTTTGCAATGTCTGGAAGCTGTGAGCCAGTCCTTGACTTGAGGAGTGAAGCAGATTAGCCTCTGACTTACACCTAGACAAATCTCCATAGTACCTAGGGCCAGCAACATGCATTCCCTGGCAGATTCTTTGTCTGACACATTTCTATATCCTGTCTCTTGATACAGTACATGCATAGATTTGAATGACATGGGTTTAAGACCCTTTCAAAAATTTTATTTGCTCTCTAGAGTAGTATCAGGTGTGTATTTCCATTTCCAGGCTCTGTTTTAAGTATCTGATCATCACCCATGCACAGATGCCAACAGTTTCTATTTCCTTTTGCAAGATGCTTAAACAAATCAGGTCATTACCAGCCGTCTGTTTGTTGCTGAAGCTGCAGTAACACAAATGAACATTACTGGCAAAAAATCTCCAAGAAAAAGGTTTCTCTTTGTCAAGGACTGACGTACGTTTCTTAAAATCATACAGGATTCACTTTCAAAGTATTTTGCTGCTGTTACCGAGCAGTATCAGAGTTGCTACTGCTCAGCTACTGACAAAGCTCAGCATTGTGCTGGGCACAATTTTATGAGGATGCCCACACTGGCATGTGCAAGGAGAGCCAGCCAGTAGGTTCATATTTTCTGAAGTCCGAGGTGCATGCTGAGCCTGAGTGGTGTGCAGTATTGGGGTCAAATGGCTTCCTGCCCGGTGTCACACTGTGGTTAGGATGTGGCACATCAGGCACCCAGGAAGATGGGATGTCACCAAGCAGCAGCCTCAGCATGGCTCTGGATTTTAATAAGGCACATCCCAGGCAGTATTAAGCACTGCAAGGAGATGTCCAGCTAGGAAAAGCCAGTGTGTGGTCCTCACCACTGGGCTGGAGTTACTGAATCCTGAAGAATCACTTATCTCACTGTCTCCACTTCTTCATCAGCTTGCTCAGCTTCTTCGCTCATCCAGTTATCTTTCCTCCTGACCTTCAGCAAAGTGTTTGAAGAATAAAGATTATTACACTGGTTTTACATTAAAAAAATTATTTTACATTGCAAAAAATGTGGGTTTGATATAAGTTTAAATAAAGTGTCTAACTAGATTGTTGAAAAAACTGAAAAACAGTAACATGATGGAGAGAAAAATAAGAAAAAAGGTGGAGTCAAGAAACAGCTGTGAGGGTGTAAAGAGATTTCTACATCTGGCTGCACAGGTGACACACTCTGCCCAAATGAAGCCTTGCTGAGGCCAAGCATGCATATACAAACTTCACTGGTTCTATCTGGCCTACAGCAAACTTGTGAAGTAATTGATACCTGCACAGAGGGGCTTCGAGCATACGCAGCCTGCTTCAGTTGCGCGTGCTTCCCGCAAACCTAACCACCTGGCTGGTGAGCAATATCCTGGAGCCAGTTTCAGTGGGAGGACACTGTAAGGGTGTGCATGATTCAGGAACGCCCTGCAATGACAAACTGCCATTTTTACACACTGCCGTTTCAACTGTAGTGGGGGAAAGCACCATGAGATGACAGAGGTGAGGTTTGAAACTTGACAAAGATTTGTATAAAGTTATGTTTTGTGATAGCACAGTATCACAGCATACCAGACACCAACAAGGGGTGTGCTAGTAGTTTTGACCTTCACACCACAAGCTGCTTAATATTTCTAGATGTCTGTGTGTCTTAAATGTAGCCCTATTGCTGATGGTGATTTTTTGTGAACTATGTGGTATTAGTATTAGTTCTGCAGCTAGATTAGATGCACAGAGCTGCTGAAGCTGCTTAAGATAGTGACAGCTAAGCAAGTAACTCCTACTCTCCTCTTTAGACCAAACAAAAGCTTCAAGTAGTCTTGCAAGTTCTCTAGTTTTAAGCACATACAAAGTGCAGCCCTCAGAAATTACTTCAAAATAGAATTAAATTTAAGGAAATAAACTGGATTTTCTTTTACCATTTTCCGTGTTCATAAAAATAAAATTGCCATAATATGAACAGCAGGGGGAAAATAAGCAGTGAAAGAACATCACCATTAAAGCACTAATCGTGAAGCTGACAAATGTATTTTCATAGTATTATTTGAGTTCCAAAGATAGCTCTGAAAAAGGAGGTCAGCCTGGAATTGGGGCATTAAAAAAAATGTTGGTTAAAGACAGGAAAGGTCATGACTGTTTGCACAGTGCTCTACTTTCTCCATTAAAAAAAAAAAACCCAACAAAAAAAAACCCAGTTAAGGAGAGATGATGATTCAGTGCTGGAGGAAAAAAAAAAGCAATGTGTGTGATTGGTGAGCACACTCGCCCCATCTATGAAATCATCTACATGCGTGGCTAGATGAACATCTGCTGCATAAAGTCAGCACTGGTTTCAGTATGCCACAAAACAATTTGGCTTTTGCTTATTTTCTGAGGAATGGTACAGGAAGAATGTATACTATACCCGAGTAGCTAATAATGTAGCATTTAATAATGACATCAGTGAGCAAGCAATGCTAATAAAATTCAGCATCTTTGTCTCAAATGTGTTGTTAATCCAACATGATTCAGAAATGGATGAACGGGGGTGGGAAAGTAATCAAGCATACTTGTTTATGTTATTTCCTCCATTCTTTATCAAGAAAACTAAATGCCAGCATGTGATCAGCTCTGATTCCAGCACACAGTCGTTTGCAATGAGTGTTTTAATGGACTGCTCGGACTGATGGCAGAAATGAGAAAGATCATCCGATAAATTCAGCATATACATACAATATAAATCTGGCCTGTATTTATCAGTGATTAAGTATGACAGGGAGTAGTAGCTTATCCAGGAAATTCCATATGCTATGTGGGCCAGATCCTCAGCTGGTACAAACCAGTTTAGCACCAGTGAAGTACTAGCAGTACAGTAGGGATGACTGTAGCTGCCAAGTTTGATGCTGCACCATGTGTGATATTCTATGCCAATTATTTAACAAGCTTATTAGGTATTTGCATCTGATTTGCATATAACCAACTTCCTTTTTTGAAAGCCTACACTCTAGTATGTGGGGGTGGAAAGCAGCCTTACTGCACAAAACCCTCAGCTTAACTACTGAACACATAAAAAGTTGTGGAGGTTTTTATAGCCACTCATGTTCTGTAGCTCCTTACCTATGACTGACAGACACTGCATCTTCTAGTAACTAAAAATGGTGACAAGGAATTTATGTCTGGGGACTGCCACTGAGAGTCCTCGCCTCTCCAATCCTGCCCCAAAATCCCGTGCCTTAGAGCAGCCACAAAACATCAATTACATGTGAGCAGCTTTAACTTTACAGATCCAGCTGAGATTTATGCTGGTGAACTTTGGTCAAAAGATTATAATCAACCATGCTCCCAGGTATTTAGTCTTCTAACAGAATGCTAGTAACCTTCGCAAGAGAGTTACTAAGGGTTCTTGGGAAGGTACCTCTGCAAAAGTGATGGCTGAGATCTGGTAGCTACCAGTATGCAGGGCACACGTTATTTCAGCTGCTCTACCCCACCCAATTCCTAAAAAGTCAGCTCTCATCAACTCATTGTTAGTAGACTGCACATGCAAATTCACTTCTCTAATGCAATATTTACATCAGAGGAGTGTATGTCAGGATGCTGACATTTACACGTTTTTCTTTGACGTGGCTTTGGAATTGCAAACTGGGAAGACATTGCACAGTCCTCTTGTATTCTTTCTGCAGAGGAAGGGGTGGTGAAAATCATGCCACTGTCTGGTGAGAGCAGCCTTCTGAATGCAGCAATGTTTGGGAGTGCAACACTTGGATTACAGGATTTTCTGAGTTCTTCCCTTACTCCCAGGGTAGATTGTAACTAGTTAAGAGTCAGAGATGCTTTGAGGCTTGGGTTGACTGCAAGAAACTAAATTCAGGACAATTCTCTTCAATCCATAGATTTTATCACTTGAAAAGATCATGTACATTAAAATGGAGCCTTATGAAAAGCTATGCATCACCTAACCTGCTCAAGGATAAAGACGTCCTGCACCATGAGCTTGGTTCCTTACTCTGAGAGGCAGCATGACAAAGCTGGGGAGAATGAAGCCTAGAATGCTTGAGAAATAACTTTTTAAGCCCCTCTGTAATCTAACTGTAAAATGGATGAACAGCTATTGGTTTTCTGTTTTGGAGCAGGATCCATTGATTGGCAAGATCATTAAGTGCCCAGGAACACAAGAAGCTGCCTTAAAAAGCTGCAGACTTGTGTTTCATTACCCTTCCTCCCTTAAGTTAGAGAAAGTACATGAAAGTACAGATCAGCTAAAGTAAGTGGCTGAGCACCTGTTGCAGGTGAGCCAAGACACAGGAGTAAAACGGGAAGGCCATACAGGGCCCACAGCCTCTAGCAGGTTTGAGGAAGGACCAGGCTCTGATACACTCCTCACTGAGCAAGGGCATCACACTCTGACCTAGATGGAAAGCCTGTCTGAGAGGATACCAGAGTGACGATAACATCCCAGTACAAATTATTACTGGCAGCACGAACTGAATGTCTTACAACACATTCTCTGGAATAATGAACTAAAGTAAGATGAATGCAGCACAGATTTACTCCAACTAGTGCAGAGACTGTCTTCTACCTCAGAGCCCTTTGGTGCCCTCTAGAAACATCCCACAAAGCCTAGGTCTCAGGCAATGTTCTTCCTCTTCATCCTGTTTAATATTTTTTCCTTCGCTGTGTTAATTTTCACTGTGTTCCTTCTTTTGGCTCTTCATTAATTTGAAAGGCCAATATCAACACATTTTGGCACTTGCTGTGCAAATACATACCCAAGGTGTGCTCAGTGTGGTATTAACAATTCCAGCTTCAGCGCTGCCATTAGCTCTCTCAGTGCAGACATCAAACAACAATACATTATCTTAATGCAAAGCTGTCAGCTGTTTACTACATTATACCCACTGTATAGTATTCCCAAGCCAAGACTATATTAACAACAGAGTTAGGACAGAGAGCATAGATTAAAAATGTGGACAAAATAACCATTGCAAGAATGCTGCAATTATCCCCAAAACAAATATTAAAACCCCTTATGATTCGAAGTTCAATTTATACTAATAAAAATTCACAGTAAGGTCATCTAAACGACCTCAACTGTGACAAGTAGTGACAGCCTGCAATAAACAAGCATGTTAGTCTCACAATACCAACAACTGCAGTAGCATCAAATATTTCTACAGTTTAAAAGTAAATCTTTCTTTCTCATATGCTGTCTTTGCAGTGAACTCATAGGAACAGCAAATACATGCATTTTTTTCAGCATGTAGAAGGGTCTTCTTCTAAAATAGAGTGGAAAACACAAGAAAAATGTATTTATGTTGGACACAAAAACAGCCTTGATCAAAACCCATGTGTCTTAATGCTGAATCTCCAGAAAGGTCTTAGCTCTGATGTAAATTGGATCACCTGCTTTTATAATGTATATTTTGACTTGCATCCACAGAGTTCATGACAGTAAAATAGCACACATCCTTAGCATGTAATTACATGTTCAACTGCCTACAGTGTAAATCGTATGCCCTTTAAAAACAGTTACTGGCATATAACTAATTAATGAAATTATTCAGGGTTATTGCCCACATACCAGCAGTATTCGTTAGAGAACAGTTTACATTCAGGTTTAACCAGTTTGCAGCCCCACTGGCTTACCACATTATTCTCCATGATAATGGTTTTATCTGGTTTAAGAAAACCACATTTTAAGGAAAAAAAAGCTGTGGTACAAAATAAGGCTGGAAGTAAAGAGCACTGAGGGCAGTGGCATCATGAGGCAGCACACAGCTACAAGGGAGGACCCTGTAGCCCATCAGACTCAGGCAGAAAGGGTGAGAGCTGCCATTTGGGGAGAAGGAGGGCCAGCAGTCACTTGTGCTTGGCAGCATGTTTTGAGAAGCTGCGTATGATCTCCCTTCTGGGTCCTACTGGGAAAGGAAACATCAGCTGAAAGGAACCAGGAGCCTCCCCCATAACCTGGCACTTGGGGGGAGACTTTGGCTGGAAAAGGACCCCATTCCACATTGTGTGTGTTGCTCTGACCTTTCTTTCCCTTTTGGAGTCCAGCCTGTCAAATTTTCTCCCTTAACACCCAAGCCCCAGCAATGTGAGTTGAAGTTCTGCCACTGTCCCTAGCACTGAATTTCCTTTGTTTGCAGCCGTTTAAGCAAATTCCTCTTAATCACTTAATGTAATTTATACATATAATTGTGGGCCACAGGAGTATAAAGAGGTAGGCATGGCATCAGAAGTGCTCATGGAACTGCCTTTGCTTACACCAAAGGCTGAATTTCGTCCAGTATTTTTGCACAGAAAGGCAATGTGTAATGTTACTGCAACACATTTTCTCTGGCACCGTCTCACTGCTGCTGGCACAGACACAACTCTTTGATATTGAGTAGGTTAATGATTTTCCTTGCCAGCTTTCTATCTGTAACTTTGACTACCAGTAATATTTGCTAGCTACCATCAGTATGGCAGCTTGTAAGTTTCATTTCAGTTGTAGCCCAGACATTAAAACAAAGCTAGAGGCGATGCCTGTCCTAACAAGTCACGATATTCTGTGATGATGCACTTCTGCGTCATCTCAAAATGACAGTATGTTCCATGAAAAAGAAAAGGAAGGGGGAGTAGGCTTATGTCTGCATTTATCAGAAAGCACAAACACATATTTCTGTCTTCATTCCTGTGAACAAAATGCATCCACAACCCTCCGTCAAAGAACAGACTGCAACACTAAAACAGTCAATAAAACGCACTGGGTGAGGCTGGGTTTTGGGATGGGAAAGGAAAAACATGAACAGTGATTAATACCAGATTTTAACTCCCACCTCTAAAATTTTAAGACATTAAAGGAGGATAGTTTCTTACCAACAGCTACCCCTAAACCACAGGAACAAACGTGTACTCTAACTGTACTTTAATTTATATTTTAACTTTGTATCAAAATGTCAACAAATGTGATTCAACCTATAGGGCTGACTGGAGAAATCCTATGTAATTTACTGCCCCCCTTCTTCCATGCTGGCATATTAGTATACTGAGTTACAATACAGCACTGCAAATACAATGTCTTTTTGAGTGTTTAATAATAGATATAACAAACTCATACAATTAGAAATAATATTCTAATCAAAACATGGGATCTGGACTAGAAAGGTGCAGATTAGAAAGGTTCCTACCTATGGAGAAGAGTATGCCTCACAAACAGGAAGGGGTTTGTGCAGGAGAAACAGGGAACATATTTGGCTCCACATGTACGTATGCTTTGCCCAATGTGCAGTTTCATGCCACAGCCAGCTGAATGCATTAGGGAGATTACTTCAAATGAGCTCCTACTTCTTGTCCTCTCTCCTGCATTTTTCACTTGCTCCCGCTCATATCCCATTTTGCTCTCAGGAGTTGCAGGGCTGGCCAGTGAGCAGTTCAGACAGATGGTGGATTAGCCCCTGTGCTGGTTCAGTGAGCTGATCCAATGCTCCCTTTGGCAGAAAGATCACTGGATCTGCTTACCTCTTAGGCCAGTGTTTGCACCAGAGCTGTAGCCATCTCTGACTGTATCTCGGACCCAGCATGTGAAGCACCTTGTAATCCTGTGACTTGAATCTGTGGGGCTGACAATCCATCAGCTATTCCCAGCCCCTGCTAAATAAAGTTAAACAAAGACAGCTTATTTTGTAATTTAAAGTGACGGTGTTGACGTTACACCCAGTGCGTCTTTTCTTTGAATGCTGCCCGTCAGCCTGCCCTACTTTCTGAAGGTTGTGAGGGTGCTGTAATGAAAGGGATGCAAATATTTCATAATACCAGCAGAAATTCATAAAGGTATTATTTCTGAAAATTACCAATCATCACTCGGGGCCTGTTATTGCTAGCAGCACTTGGTGCTCACAGCCCGAGGAACACCACTGCTGCCTCTGCTCCTTTGCATGACTTGTTTGTCCCGTATCCTCCACTGACAGGTCAGATTTTAATCTTGGGTGAATTGTAAGCAGCACCATGTATCTGGAAATGTCTGCTGAGATACATGTTTATGTATGCTGTGTGCCCAAGATTAGAGCTTGGCCCAGCACCAGGAGTTAGGAAACCAGACCCTACCCAGGAGTTAAGAAACTTGCTTACATTTGTTGTGTACTATTTTAAACATAAGAACAAAGAGGAAAACACTCTGCACTGATCCTTGCTGATGTGGAAAGTCAGACTAAGACACCTATTTATGTTTCACAATGCTGAAGAATATCTATTACTTCAGGATGACAGTCGTGCTGAGCTTGTTGTGCAACAGGGATTTACAAGAACTTCTGCAAACTTACCCTCTTAGGTACTAAATGAACTTAAGCCTCCCCATGTTTGCTACACAAAGTTCATTTTAGCCCTGAAATAGTTCATGGCACTCTTTGTCCCATACTTGCTTCACACCCTTCAGCAAGCAGCATGTCATGCAGGCCTTGGAGGCTGATCCCTGCTGACATATAGGGGATGATTTTCAGCCAAGAGCAGGGTCTTTTTCTGCAGGATTTTTCCACAGGGTTCTTGTTTGGGGTTTTTTTTCCCCTTTCCAAAGAGAACAGAATAAAGCCAGCAAAGACTTAGAATTTCCAGGACTACTCTTTAAATGAGGCAAACACTTTGAAGTGTCCCCTCTCTCATGTCAGAGGGGGGCTCTGGGACTGGAATCTGGCTGCTCCTGGTCTCTCAGAGGCAGTCAGTGGGGTCTAGGGAGGTGGCCCAGCTGCAGGCAGCTCTCAGCACACTCACTGCAGCCTGGAGGAGCCACCGCCTCCAAATCATAGAGAGCAGTTGCAAACCCAGAGCCCCAGAATGCACACCTCCCTGAGATGTATTAAAAAGGTAGAGGAGACAAACCCCAGCCTGCCAGAGGGGGCTTGCTGGTAAGGAAACAGCAGACAGGGACTCCGCTCAGGTCAGCAGTGAGCGCAAGACAGATGCCCAATTTTGAAAGGTCTCTGGGCAAAGCAGCATTGAGCTCTTGTAAAACTAGGTGCTGAAGTTGGGCTCTTACCGCAACAATTAGTTGCTTACATAAGTGACCTGATTTTTCAAATGCGCTGAACATCCAACAGTTCCCATGGACTCCAATTAGGGCTGCTGGCTGCGCAGCAGTTTTGGAAATCAGACCATTTCTTTGGATGCCTAAATATGGGCTTGGGGATGCTGGCTCTAGCCACTCCAACTTACAAATTCTGGTCATGCTATTTCTGCAGCAGAGGCAACCCCAATTAAGCTGAGCGGAGTTAGAAGTCGTTCTAGAAAAGGAACATGACTGCACTTGGAAAATCTGTCTGGCCTGCTGACATGAAGAAATGAAATTGAAATTCCTGTGTTATTTATTGATAATCGTCTGTAAGATAAAATAAGAATGCACATGTACTTCATACTTCACTATTTGCCATTTTGCTTGCAGTTCGAGAGAAGTCACAGAACACCAGGAACTGATTTTGAAAAACTGTTAATTTAGTATACATTCCACTTGCCCATCCCAAAACACAATGTACTTTACCACAGGGAAAGACTTGGACTTCTTTTCATAACAAAGAAAAGAAAACAGCAATAAATAAAAGAACTAGGAGGCAACGGTCAGTGTTGAAACTTGTTCTCAGGTTGTTCTGCAAGACTTCCTTCAGTCTGCCCCCTCCTTTTTACCCTCCAGAGGGAGAAATGCTTGGGATGTTAGGTAGCAACAGGCTTCAGAAACATTCTGATAGTAACGAAAATTTTGCATTCTCCTTCAAACTCCAGCCAATCGAACAAAAGCTCGTTTGCCATCAATAACACTTAACAGTCGTCTAACAGTCAGATTAGCCAGCAGTGAAAGTGTACAGTGCAACCTGCGTTTGAATTAGACCAACTCTGTTAGAGATATTCATACCTCTGCACCTTTAGCAAGCCCTTTCTAAGTGCCTCCTGACATCCCAGTCACTCTGCAATCTCTTTCACCACTGTCTGTTCAATGTGCCCCCATGCTAATCTGGAAATGTGAAAACAACGTTGAGAGCCAACGCAAATCGTCTGAGCAGTGACGGAAAGGTGCTTTTGCTACGGTATTCGGCTTAAGCTTCTGTATTTGGCTCCCCAAAATAGGCATGCTTGGCAGGTTTGATGTTAAATGAATTACTAATACTGGCTTTCAGCAAATTTCCTGTAAGGCTTTTACACTGATTTATTCTCCTGGCAAGATTTTTCTAAATTCTGAAAACTTACTGAGATATTATCACTAACTTATGTAACACTTACAGAAAGCATGGCAAGTAGTACGGAAAGCGAGCTAATTTTCATTTGTATAGCTGATAGAATCATGTAACTATATGTTTGCCCGTGGCCTGTTTACATGCTGATTCCTGTCCCCATAATGTTAATGTAATTATGTAAAGTCTTCACCATGAGTCACATAGGAAACTTCAAAGACAATGAAGTTCATTCATTTGTACACTATGTATTTCCCAAATTTAAACAGGAAAGTTATCATCACAGCATCCCCCAAGGGGGCAGCCCAAGTGATAAAAGTTGCCTTCCCCTTTCCCTTGTAAGCACTGCTCAGAGTATTAAGTAACTTTCTCATGGACGTTCCAAAGAGGCTAATGTGTAATCTATGCCTTCACATAAGACAAAGAAATCCCTGCTCATCTCCTATAACGGATCTCCACTGAATAAAGACAATTCATTCTTAAACATATTTCCTTTGAGGTGACAGGGGAACTTCATAGCCTGTGATAGCAGTTTCATAAAAGTATCCATTTACTCAGGAGAGCTTTTGCTGCACTACTGGAGGTAATGCTGCTTGTAACACCATTTCTCTTTCTCGTCTGTTTTCGCTTCCCCCAAAATGCCTGAAGACTGGTTCCCCATCTTCTGGAAGGTGTTTCTTCTAAATAAACAGAAGAAGGAATATTAGTCTGGGGTTGGCTGGCATAAGGCTGTGTCCTTTGAGAAAAATCCCAGCATCCATAGATCCACTAGTTGAAGAGAACCTGGACATACTGCAGAAAAACTATCTGTATGGGCTGTCCAGGAGCTCCATTGCTAGAGTTTCAAATGAATCTCTGGCTGCACACTTTGAAAAAAAAAAGGAAAGAGTTTTGCTGTAGTGCTGAGTGAATCTTACTATTCAGAACAGGAGGTTTTATGTATTTTTTTTCCTTCTGTCTCATCAGAGCACCAAAGAGTTGCATTTAGGATTTGATTTGTCATTCCTCATTACTGACAGGAAAGGAAATTTTTATTTGCTAGTCATAAGAAAAATAGAGAATGCCAGATTTCACAAGACATCAAAAAATTTGGTTGCAGATCCAGAAGATTCCATCAGTGCTACACATATATCTTTAAGTCACCGGTGATGTGATATTCTCAGATAGGTGTCAAACTTTAGAGACTGAGCCACTGATTCCTGAATTTAAAAGGCACCTTCACTTCCTAGAGTACCCTCACCTCTTTCACATCTGTATGCCTCAACTCCGAATTCCACTGCAGTTTTGTAGGTTCAAAGCAGGCCACAGCTGGTGAAAATTTTCAGCAAGCAGGTAACAAGACAGTAGTTGTAGCTAGGTAAGGACTATGCTTGTGTACAAGAAAGATCTTAACTTGATTTGGGACCAGGAAAACCTATTAATTAAAAAAAAATTGTTTCTCCAACTCCTGCATAGATCAATCTACTTAACTTCAATAAGCATACTAATGAAATGTAATTCCAGCTACTACTCAGAAATAACAAGGTCAACTAAACTCATCCCAATAAAATCTTTCTGTCAAACATTTGCTATATATTTTCTCTATGGATTATAAATCTGCTATATTAAAGCCCACCTTAATGCTGTTATTCTAAAAGACAACAATGTTATGCATTCAGGATTTAGGAAATCCCAGCAATTAAGGCTCCTTAATGTGCAACCTTAATTCAACCTCTGTGGTACATATGTATTGTCATCATGTATGGTGAGACAGTCACACAGCGGTTTCTTCTTACAAGACCTCTGCCTCATTCAATTACTTAGGAAGGACAGTGCCCTGTAGGTTTTTAATATTTAATTCTTTCCTCATTCAGTACACTGTTGCCTAATGCGTTATTTATTTAACACTATTCAAGTCTACTCTGAAAAAAACCACATAAAATTTCCTCAAGGGCTTTTCTGTGGTGCTTACCATAACAGCACTGCAATGATACACAAATGTCAATGAATCATTTCACAGGTTAAGAAGTGAGACAGAGACACTAAAAGTTGGTAAGCAATTTCAAATGTCTGCAACGTTTCTTACGATTACTTAGCACTGTATTTTCAAAGCTCATTTTCCACTAACTACAGCTACAGCTGTGAGCATTCAGCATTTCTGCAGCATCGTCTTACAGCGTCAAGTCAGAAGAGCAAGAAATATGGGGAAACAAAATAATGGCCAGGCCTGGGAAGTCACTTAGATGTTGCCTAGTTAGGGCTTTCTTCTGGAACAAGCCAGGTTTACAAAACTGGTCTGAAGCAGCCATAAATTGAATTCCTAATCATAAAGATTCCAGTCTGGACTTTAGAAAAGTTATGTCAAAACTGGAACGTGTACATGAGTATCTTGATTTTGATAGACTAGAGTTTTGTGACAAAAACACTGTGTAGAAAAATTCCCAAACAGTTCCCTTTGCAGTAAAGAAACATCAAGAACCCAAATTAAGATTGCTCCAGAAACATTCATTTTTTAGTATTTCTTAGCTTTTTGAGTGCTTTAGAGTGCATCCATAATAATAATATAAATCATTTACCACTGTGTGTGGGCAATCTGGTTCCATACCAGTGAATGCAGATGTGTTCCTATTGACAACTGCACATAGACACAGATGTGCTGGGACATGGTACTACATTGACTGTCAGCATTCCTACTTTCATTTGTGTACTGTGACTAAGCAAGATAGAAACAGTATATAAGCAGGAAGATAATCTGCTACTTCTGGCATTTTTTTAAGCAATGGCAGATATGTCACTTAGGAATATGATTTAGTGGTGGACTTGGCAGTGCTGGGTTAACAGTTGCACTCAATGATCTGAAAGGTCTTTCCCAACTTAAATGATTCTAAGTTTCTGTGATGGTGCCTCAAGCTTTAGCTTACACTGTAGAATCAGGTTGTTAGCAATTTTCACAGCTATGAACAACAATACACAGACAATAAAGAGATTTTCAAAATACTGCTGTATTCATTTCTCTTGTATTATTTACTTCTCTAGACAGGTTTCTAATTCATTCAGGAAGGATATTACAGGGGAGGGCTAGGAGATGGGGGGGACTTTGCAATGGGAATAGGCTATACTTTTACCCTAGATGTTATAGAGAAAGAATTTTAATAAAACCACCAATTGTATTACATCAGCGCATCCTCTTAAATCCCATGGAGATTTTCCTAAACAGAGCTAAGCCATTTGCTTCAAACATCTTATCTATTTCTGTCACTACACAAATCCCCTAAATATTTCAGTCACTGCAAGGCCAACTGAAATGGTAAATTACCTCGTATACTAAAGGGAAAAGTGTTGAATAGCACTAGGTTTGGATCCTGCTGAAAATGAGGCTGCTGGGATTGAAGGCAACTGCAGGAAAATCAGAATTATAAGCAGTATCATCCCTATCCAACAATTACACTAGTGCCTATTGGTAGCATTCCTTTATACTTCTCCTTGCTTTTATTTTGTCTGATGAGACATTTTGCTATTTTTCTAAGCGCATGTTGAAAGAGAACTGACAAAGGATGGCCTCACCTATTATTCTTTGCAATGGAACTGTTTGCAGACAGGTCATCAGAGGCTACTGCAGCTTTTGGAAAAGCTAGCTATAATACAATGAAAGCATTTCTGAAACCTAAAGCTGCCTCTGCTGTACTTTTCCTTCTCCATTTTACAGCGTCAAATGCTTTTCTTAGTGCCCCTTAGCTAATTTTGGAAGCAGGGACTTTTATTAGATGGCTGGTTTTAACCTGGGAATAAAGGTAGCAACAGGGCACAAACCCAAGTGACTCAGATAAGGTTCAAATTCACTTACAAACTTATTCATAAAATTCTGCAATGAAGGACAAATCCAAAGAACAATTAGCTTCTGCCACTACATGAATTATCTTTCTAACAAAACCACCAGAGCGTTAACTGTGATCCCAGGAACTGACAATTCATAATGATGACATCAGCCTACAAAGGGAAAGCAGAAAGAAATGCATGGAAAGTATTATTATCCTCCCTTATTCTCTAGGATTATTATTTGTGGTTTGCGGTACCATCACACTTGGGACACGGCATTTCAGTTGTAAGCTTTGGCACTGGATTTTTTTTTTAAGATGTCCTTATCAGGAAAAGATATAGGGATTCTATTTTTAGCAAAGATCCTGAGTTTTGTGGCTTTTCCACACCTTTTATAGATGATTCTGAAGTTTAAAGGCAAGTCAGGAAGCAAATGACATCTTTACTAACGGAGAACAGAACACATGCCTGTAATTCTCATGTACTACTAAAGCACCTAAAGTTGCATATTACCAAATACAGCAGGGACAATTGAGCCACAGAATTCTGATCAATCCTTCAAAATTTGACCTTATTTACACTAGTAAACAACTTGCTGGCAACTCTAGTGTGAAATGGGCTCCGCTCTCAAGTCATGGAGGAGACCTACAGGAAAAGGCTGGGCATACACCTTGCTGTATGTCAGCAGACACACTTCATTAGTGCAACCCCATCCCAAGGCCATGGAGGAGGTCCCAAAGTTTTGGACTCTGCCTCAATACCATACCATAGTTCTGGCATGGACATCTTTTGTCCCTGTCACCTTTTGAGACAACACCAAGTCACAGTGGCATGTTAGAAAGATGGTATCTCTGTGGAGACGGATCTCCACAGCAGCACACTGGTTTGCATTAGAGAATTCCCGCTCTCCTTCTCACTTCTCTAGCCTGCTCCTTGCCCCACCAGTGCTGGCCTCAGCATTGTCCTGCTCCTCTATAACTTATGAAATTTGGTGTCTTCATGTTAGATGCCAGTAGAATCTCCTCCTGACCCAAACAGCCCCTCTACCTGACTTGCTGCAATGCCCCTCCAGGAGACAAATGCATGCCTTAGGGCTGTCCTGCTTGGTCTTGTACCAAAACTGCTCACTCTTTGCCCAGGACTGGCCTTAAGATCTTGGAGTATTGCCATCCTGCTGTCAAACACACCTCCCCGCCACCCTGTCTTTGTTTTCACTGATGTCTAGTACTTTAAAGCATTAAGTCTGCCTGGATATGTATCGGATGTCAAGTGGGATGACAGTGTAGCGATGCTGTCACAGAGGAAAATTAACAGCATATTTCTATTTTGGCAGAAACCAGTTGTTCATGTGGAACTGGAATCTCATTGAGTTCTGGCTTGTGCCATTTGTACCTTAAGAGCAAGCAGCATGGACAAGATGCCTGGTTGAACATGTCTGCTTAGCATATGGATTTTAAAATACAGCTATGGGTGCACTAGAAGAAATACATGTTTTCCTGTGAACTAACTGTGATGTGTGGATTCAGAAAATTCCCTGCTGGGCTTTTTAAAATAGGCTGTTGTATTTACATGCCTCCAAGAAGGAGCTTCAAAAAATTAAAAATAGTTCTCTCTCGTACAATGATGACACAATGACACCAGCTTTCTTTTCCTGTTCTGAATTGAAACTCATGCTCAGAAGGAAGGGGAAGGGAATCTTCACCTCTCTTTTTTTTTTTTTTGGAACTTTCTTGAAGGCTGACACCAAAATGTAGTTATACGGGTTGGGCACATTTTTTCTTTGGAAGAGGTCAGAGGGGTGAAATCCCAATTTCCTCTGACTTCACTGTGGAAAGAGGCCACAGCATATTTCTGCTGAATGTTTATACTTTTCTTGGGAAATGTCTCTCTTTTTCTTCTTTAAACAATTTATGACATTTTCTGGAAATCAAGGGCAATAGCAGTATGTTCAGAACAACTTGAAAAGCCAGAAGTTCACACAGATGTTGGGACAAAAGCTTTCCAGTTCATCATTTTGAAACAAAGTCAAAGACAGAGGTCTAATTCCACGCTTGGTTTTGTTTGGTTTGTAATTATTTGAAATGCAGTGGAAGCCTCTCCTGAAGTGGAACCTGAGTAGAAAATGAGGATGAGGAAAGACTGTAATTTCCATACGATCTCTGGGCACCTGCATGCATGCACACACATGCTGTGTTTACAGATGTGTGGCTGCAACTGCAGTGTCCCAGGTAGAGCACCCAAGGACTGTCCCTGATCTGTGCAGGTCGAGAGAAGTGAAGAAGCAAGTTTGGTGCTGCAATGAGCACACACTCTCCCAGCAGGTGAGGGTTGCCCAATGACCTCCATTCTTCTGGCACAGCTGGATCCTTCAGCCTTCCCGCCATGGGGCTCCTTCTCAATGCTGTAGTCCAGCCACAACCCTGGAAAGTTAGAACTATTAGAAAAGGCAAAAGTTTTGTTGCAGTTACTGGTCAAAGCCAATTCAATCCACCATAGAAAATACTGGTGTTTGTTTGAAAGAAAAAGCACAAAAAGTACCTGTATGTAAAGAGGTAACTGAAGTCAGCAATAAAAGAAAGATTAGCTGACCTGTGTAGTACTTACTGAATTCTCCCAGCTACAGTATACTGTTTCCTTGAATTTAATACCTTAATTGCAACCACAATTCTTTGGACACAAAAGGTTAATGCAAGAATGCTATATCCCCTGGTGTGCAGGCAGTTGTCAGCTTCCATCTCTTCATCCAACCTTCGAGTACAAATCAGTTCTTAGATATGGGAGAAATGAAGAAAGATGTGATTAATACTTGAAGCTGTTCTCTAGTTTCTGTACTCTTGGCAGAGACTGTAGCAGCAATTATCAGATCAGTGCCAGCCTTCTTACATCGCACTTTGCACAATCAAAATCCCCAAAGACTTGGTGCAATCTGCAAAAGTCCTGGAAGACTGTATTTCAACCACTGATTTCTAATGTTGCCTTTGGCCTTTGTTTTAAAACCTAAGCATTTGGGTTGATTTTCAATATGATCACTAGGAGTTAATACAACTGTTCTCTCAGTATAGGATGTGCAAACATTAGAACCAAAACTCATCCTGAATAGTTTTCATCTAGTGCTACCTTCTAGTCAAAGACTTCAAACCACTTTGCTAAGCACTAATGAAATAGCCAAGATTCACAAGAGTCCTTGGAACTTAACAGGATTCACTCTAACTTTTTCTGATTCCTCCTTTCCTCATGAAGATGAGACACCGTAGTTATAACCAATTTGACCAGCTTTTGCAGCCCAGAACAGTGGAATGTTGCCTATGAAGAAACATCACCAAAAATGGCAATAGAGCCCTATGCTCCAGATACCATAGGTCACACTCACTTGTTCATGAATTAATTTTAACTTACTCCTGATAGTTACCACTTGCACACAGGTTGTAAACTAGACTTATAAATCTAGATAAGGCTCCATCTCAGTTTAGCCATGCTTGGTTTCTCTCTACTTCTGAATAAAGCTTGTGATGTTATTTTTAGACACCAAGCAATGTGTTTCAATCATTCCGTCATAGCCATAATTTAAAATGGCTCTTTACTATTTGATGTGACTAATTAATCTAAAAAAAAAAAAAGAGAGAGCTAAACTGATCAGCAACACCAAAAAGTACTGAAAGCAAGCCTCTCATTCTATTCACATGGAGACATTCCTCTGGAAAAATAACAAAGCAGATTTGACAGATTAGAAAGAAACAATTGCAGTTAAGAACTTTAAAATGAAAAAATAAAACTACAGCACAAGAAAAAATTGGGCTAACGTTGAGGCCATCAGACTAAACTTACACACTGCACAAAGATTATATTTTCCCCACTAGTAGAAATACCTCTCTGCATCACTCCTGGTGGGAGAATCCCTTCCAAGTTACACACAGCAGCTCCTGTAGACAGGAGACAGAAATTCTGCATCAGGAAATTAGTCAGTTAATTAAGTATTTGTCAACAGGAAAAAAGGCTACAGGCACAGATGGATTCTCAACTGAGATTTTTAAGCTTTTGGCATTAGTATCATCTTCTAAGCTGTTTAGAATCTTTAATGACGTTTTTGAAGTCAAGGGCAGTTAAAACTGAATGAATCTGATGGAAAGTCACCTTTAATGAAGATAAACCAGTGAGTCTGTTGCCATTTGCCAAGTTATTTCAATATAAAAAATAACTACAAATAATTTGGCAAACAGATTGGAAAAATGCATAAAGCACTTGGTTGGCAGAGATCAGGTTAGTTTAAGTTCTGGCAGGTGGATAACATCTGGCAGCTTATGGATTGAGTCGTTAAAGAAATAAAAGTGACACAATTAAATGCTGTAAAAGTTTTTGTTACAGTCTATGGGGATAATTATTATAAGCATGACAGATAACGGAGAAAGAGCAGATCTGAACAGCTGGACAGCAGTAAGATGAGGCTAACCATTTTGCCTGAAGGAAGAATTGTACACTTTGGAAGGAATGTGTAAGCAAAAGTGACCTCTCCCTTCCACCTCTGATTTTCAATCTATTAGAAAAGGACAAGTACAGCAGATCCAGAGAGCGATAAATAAGGAAACAGCAATAATTAGCTAAGCCAGATGAATGGATAACTCCACCAATGCAGGCATAAGAGGTGTGTTAAAGTTTTGAAAAATCTACTGACAAATATCTACTGATAGCTGACTGATAGCTGGTCAACACTGAAGAATAAGCAAGCTGCTTTTTTTAGAGTACTGGCAAAGGACACAAGTATGTCCCTAACCCTAACACCTGACATGGCTAAACTGCTCCAAATTTTTTCAGGCTGATGTTACCCAAGATACAAAACTGCACTAGTGACTAACTTACTGACTATCTGGCAAGCACATCTTGGCTGGATGCAGCCAGTGTTGTCCCCATGACCACATCTTTTGCCTGTTCATATCTCCAAGTATTTTTAAGAGGCAAAAATAAGTGCAGAATTGGTGAAAGAAAATGCCAAACACTTGCTAAGATACCAAGGAGTTTTTTATTACCTTGCTTTAAGAAGCAAGAGAATTCATCCTAAGGGATTTTCAAGATGTCCCCAGAATCTGTTAGAGGGAGAGAGGTGGGCTGAGATACCAACTGAACTCCTACCAGGCTAAACACAAATAGTGCAGCTCTACTATTCTGGTACAGAAAGTCCATAAATATTTCATACAGGACAAACAGTATTAACTGGCATTTTCAGAGGAGCCAAATGAACTGAAGTGTCCAGATCCCATTAAATTTTCTGCCTAACTCCAATAAGCTCTAAAAATTCCATCGCTTTGTGCAGAGAGATAAAAATTACTCTGTTTTCCCAATTTCATTTAAAATTACGTTGCATTTCAGTTGAAATTCTCCTCAAAGTTAAGAACTTT
Source organism: Dicrurus megarhynchus (assembly GCA_013399195.1). Classification (NCBI taxonomy): domain Eukaryota; kingdom Metazoa; phylum Chordata; class Aves; order Passeriformes; family Dicruridae; genus Dicrurus; species Dicrurus megarhynchus. Next base: position 7,368 of record VXAD01010107.1, on the reverse strand, counting down.
GCTGAAAGTCATTTATTAAGAATTTAATTTTCACCAAGATTTAAAGTTAAAACACAAACATTGTACACTTTGGTCCTTTCCTAAAGAAAAGTACTAGTACTAGAAAAGTACTAGTACAATATAATGAAGGTATCCAGAAATTTTATCAAAGACAAGGGAAGAAAAACCTTAAGAGTAAAATATTTTACCTTATGGTTATGGTTGGAGGGATTGCTTTTGTGTTGTTCTTCATACTAAAAAACAAAACAAAACACCCCCAAACAAACAAACAAAAAACCCCCACACAAAAGCTGCAAACAAACAACATTTTAAGGACCAAGAATAATGAGACAAATACAGAATCCAAATTCTAATATAAATTCTTCCTTTTTACTTTGGCCATGGGGTCCAGCAACCTCGTCAACAACTCCCAGTTCCCAAACAATACTAAGCCTTCTTTTTTTTCATAATGGGAAAAAGCAGGACTCCAAAGCACTCCAAAGAGAATTAACTAAAGGAAAGTAAATCACTGGATTTTGAGATATCACAAAGCTTTTATATAAAATTAATTTGAAAATGCTGTTATTTCAAACCTCAGAGAAAAGGTGGAGTTCACAGACCACATGCAGAGGCAAAGAGGTGATAATTAATTCTGTGAAAGGACCATGGACATAATTTCAAAACACAGCAGTGAACCTAATAAGCCTGATACAGGAGATGAAAGTTAATTATAGGAGTAAGTAGGGGAAAGACTTCTGATAAGAAAATTCCCCTTGTGTTTTGGACCCCTAAAGTGAAGGAGGGTGGCTTTCTCTACAAGATTTTTTCCTAGCAGTAAAAGAAAATAATTAAAAGTTATTAATTCAGCAGCACCAAAAAAAATTTCTTCTTTCAAGATAATTCACAAAGATGTGTATCACTGGCTATCAGAGAGAGTGTGGGCTGAAAGGTAGGTAACTTTTACACAGATATGGCAGATTCAACCAGGACATATGGACTTTAATTGGATGATAAAATGATGCAATATTGGATAAAAGGTAAAATTATCACTTCCTGCATTTAGTGCTATAATAAGACTCATGAGTATATGCCATAAAAAGAAATGCCTTTAGCAACAAAATGTGAGTAATAAGCCAAATTTTATTAATTCTGGACAGTTAGCATGTATGTTGAAAACTGGGATACATAGATGGCAACTTCAAAGCTCTCTTCCAGAGAAGAAAAAATACTAGAGCAATGCAGACTTACACAAGTATTTTGATGAGTTGTTGTGGGCATATGGAATTAGTTTGCATGAACAGAAGAAATACGTGCAGTACACTGGGAATTGATTTATCCTGCAGTGCCCATAAACACATCGGATACCATGATGACATCCACAGTACCCAAAACCTAAGCAAGTACTGAGATGCAGATTGAGCTGACTCAGAGGAGAGCAAAGATGGTAAACCAGGGCTATGTTAGAATATCCTAAACTCAGCTGAAAATGGGGTGACAAGAAGACACCAAACACAGAAGCAAAATCTCAGAATTTGGTACATGCTACCAAAAAAAAAAAAATTATTAATGGCACAAGCAGTAATACTTGTTATTTTGCTGCTATCTTTCTATCTTATGATTTCATTAATGAAATTTGAAAGGTCCAGGGAAAAGAATAAAAGAGGTAAAATATGGAACAGACACCTGTTTTAAAAACACCTATTGGTCTTGTAAGATAGTTACTGTTTTTTCCTCTGTGGTTCACACCTTTGTCTTCCTAATAAGATTACTGGTGTTAGTTTCACTTTTGAAAGCCAATTTGGAGTGCACTCAAAGAACTACAATGCATTCACCAGGCACATCTACAGCTTGTATTTTCTCCACTGAAATATTTTAAAGTGCTCATGCCCTTGGCCATATTCAATGTTTTCACCCTCCTCAGCTCACAAAATATTTTAAAATGTAGAAGACAACACGAAAAGCAGAAGCCGATCTGAAGGAATTTTCCTGACAAAGCCACTCTGTCATCTGTACAGCCTAGTATGTAACCAGGAAGTATAAGCTTCTGTTTGCACAGCTCACACTTGAGAGTAATACATGAGATACTTTTTATAGATTTTTAAAATTTTTATTTTGTTATTATGCTCCATTAGGAAGAGTGGATTGGAAAGACAGGAGCATACAGACAGCAAACACTTCAGCCATGCCGGTTTGCTGCCAGTACACTAGGAATGCTCACAACCAGTAACAAACTTTACAAACCATGATACAAACTGCACCAATTCCTCTTTGCAACTTTTTAATAAGCACTGTAGCCCTTGGAGCACAAGAGGAGGCTCCAGAATTATTACTAAGCACCCTCATTATCCTAACTAACCCGCTCCTCAAACTTTCCCTCTACCGTGCTAACACTGCTCAGCTTGTAGCAATAAATACTGTGTATCACGCTGTTCAGTGCTACCTTGCACCTCCCTGATCCCTGGTCCCAACCCACTGTATACACCTACTGGCCCTGGCTGCTTTTGGTATTTCTGGTTCCATTTCACCAGGTGATTGCCCATGGCGAGGACAACTCCTTCACCTTGCGGCTGACTCCACACATTGAGACTACTTGGCACATTTTATGTTGTCTGGCTTGCTACTAGGGTGTCTAAGAAGCTCCAGTTAACGAAGACACACTTGATAATGGTCTTGCCTTGTCAAGAAAGCTAGCATACAAAGTTAATTGTTCTTCAGCTGACAAACACTGCTTACAGATTAGCAACTTATTCAAAGAAGCCAGTCCATTCCTTTTTCTCCTCTTCTCTGCCTCTCCTTTGTGTAGTGGATTCCATCCCGTTGGGCACTGCCTTCTGGTTTTCCATAAGACGTCCAGCAGAAACACATGAAACAAAGTTTTCGTGTTTCAAGGTTAAGTTGTTCCTCCTGTCTCTTAAAGCACTGCCTTCAATCTCCACACTGGCTGACAAGTAAGTCTCTAAATAGCAAAAATAAAGCTTATGTTCTTTAACTTCTTTTGTTTCTTTTCAGTCTCTTGCACATAAACACATAACATCTGAGATGTGAACAAGCTTGAGATATTTGTAAAGTGCCTTCACTATCCAGGCTGTAAAGGAATTCAGTGGGGTAAGAGACAGTAGCTAACCTTGAAGAGAAATTCTTCTAAGCCTCTGTGCTATTCACCACCTTTCATATTTGCTTGTAATACCCCAGAATCTGTCACAAGTTGTCATAGCTACCAGCGGGGTAGATTTTCAAAGTTAAGTGCATGCCAACATCCATCTAACAGAAAGACATAGTACATTTTAAATCTGTATTTCTTTTCACCAGGAGTTAATGATGCAGACAATTTGAGCATCACAAGGCACACAGACATTAAAAATATAATGATTTAAAGAAAATAAGTTATGACAAGGCAATTTTAAAAATGAACTTACAATCACCAATCCAACCCAAAGCAAACAAAACCAATCATTTCACAAAACTGAAGCATGCGCCACAAGCATGTTCTGCTGGCTGGTGTTTTCAAAAGAGTTCTATTGTTCAAAGTAGCTGACATTGCCAAAAGATACAGTAATTTTATTACATTTTCATAGTGAACAGTAAACTTTTCTGTCTACTACAAAATGGAGGAGAAACTGCAGAGTTTTGAAAGGAAGAAAAATCTGCATACTAAAACATCTCTGCTGCAGGTCTCAGCCATGAAAAAGTTCAAAGGAAATATAAAATACAGAAATGAATTACCCAAATTTTACTAAAGGATCAACACCCAGTTGTTTGTTTCTATGATTAATTACCCATAGACAGCTATAAGAGCAGAAGTTTATAGGTCTGTGCTTAAGGTAATTGCAAAAGGCATGTAAATTTAGACAGCTAGTCAGTGGAAAAAAAGGAAGACGTGATTAATCAACAGGATTAGATAGAAAATTTCTTTGCATATAAATGTAAGGAGCAACTGTGCTTTAATTGTAGCATTGAGAGAATATGTCTTTCAAATGTTAAATTATTCATCGTGTTACATACTTGAATGATCTTTTCTTAAATGTTCATGTAGGAGGTAAAAATTCTACAGACAATACTTAAGGGAAGATTCTGTAGGAAAATTTAAATGAAAATTTTAGAAGTCTCTTATCTGCCTAGACTGATAAATAGTAAATATGAAAAGATTTAAAAAAAATAAAAAGAATTAAAAAGAACTTTGAGAGACATCATTTGAGAAGCCTGTTTCTTAGAACAACAAATAGTGAGTCATCACAATAGAGAAAGAATTAGTCATTCTTTGCAACGCTATAGTACATCCTCTGCATGAGTTATGCAGAAGATATGCAGAATACGGACTAGACTCTAAATCAGGACATAAATGGCTGATTTTTAACAAACGTTCATAAAACAATCAACCGAAGGATGAAATCCTGTTCTTTAGTGTTCTGTAGCTGCAACATCAAGCCAACAATGGAATACAAACTGGATTCAGGCAGGCAGCTTGGAGATGCAGTTAACAGCAGAACCTAATCCTGACATGTCACACAGGTAAAGCTACCCTGGGTTATACCAAGAGATCTTGTCAGAATGAGGATGACGTGAACAGAATCAGGCATGCCTTGCAGAAACCAGTCTACTAGCAGACAGATGTCATCTATCAGGTTTACACCAGTAATTTGGCTTCCTGACACCATTTTTCAAGGCAAATGGGGCAAAGTTGAACCAAACCACTTTTTTTGGTTTTTTTTAAATGTGAGAAGTAGCCTAAATTAAAATATGTAAACCAGAATATTTTATTCCACCCTAAAACATCCCACATAAAGTTAGAACAAGTGCCACCAAAAAAATCATGGAGGTTATTAGTTATTGTTGGGTCCTCACTGAGAGGCACGGCCATTTTTCATCCGGATTACCTCTCTAGAGCAGTTTGCTGCCTACAGAACGCAGTTTGGGCTGGCATTTGGGATGTCATAAAGAGGCTACCAAGCCTGCTAAAAGATGAGGACTATCACTCACTCCTATTCTTTCATGTAGGATCAAATGATGCTGTGACAAAGAGATTCCAAAATACCAAAAGGTTCTTCATGGGTCTAAGAAAGATGTTGAAAGAATCTGGAGCACACAGTAGTATTATCTTCCATCTTCCCAAGCTGGGGACTGGGACCCAGGCAGAGCTAGACAAGTGGATAGGGTGAATGACAAGACCAGTGACTATTCGGGGCTTTGGTTCTTTGATCTGGGACACATCTTTGGGAGACCAAGGATGTTAGCAGATGGGGCACACCTGACCAGGTTGGGCATGAGTGTTCTGGGGAGCAAGCTGGCAGGACTCATTAACAGGGCTTTAAACTAGATTTAGCAGGGGAAGGGGGTGCTCTACTGGGTGTCAGTAAGGAACCAGAAAACAACAGCACGTTAGAGAACAGCAGGGAAACACCCGTAGATCATCCCAAAGGAATTAGAGAGGGCTCCTCCCAAAAGGTGAAAAGGTTGCCATCCCTGATGAAGTGCCTCTTCACCAATGTATGCAGCATGGGTCACAAGCAGGAGGAACTGGAAACCATGGTACAATTAGAAAATTAGGACCTAACTGCTATCACAGAAACATGTTGGGAAGAGTTACAGGACTGGAGCACTGAAATTGAGGGCTACAAACTTTTCAGAAGAGATAGGCTAGGAAGGAGATGCAGGGTCATTGTGTTCCAAGTTTAGGAATGGACTGTGAAGAGCTGCCTCTAAAAACCAGACAGGAACAGGCTGAGAGCCTGTGGGTGAAAATCAAGGACAAGAACAAAATGGGACACCTTGTGGTGGGGGTCTACTACAGGCTGCCTGACCAGAGGGAGCCTGCTGAATAGACCATTTGCTTTGAATACAAGAGTCATTGCACTCCCAAGGTTTCATCCCAATGGGGGATTTCAGTCGCCTGGACATCTGCTGAGAAAACAATACAGCTGGCTGCAAGCAATCCAGGAGACTCTTGGAGATCACCTTCCTGGTCCAGGTATTAGAGAAACCAACCAGAGGTGAGGTGATACTGGACCTGGTGCTTGCCAGTGCAGATGACCTTATTAAAGGAACTGAGACTGAGGGCAGCCTAAGCTATAGTGACTGAGCCCTGGTTGAGTTTGGGATCTCAAAGAGCGGGAACCTGGAAAGGAGCAAAGTCAGAACCCTGAACTTAGAAGAGTGAAATTCCAGCTATTTAATGAACTAATGAATGACATCCCCTGGGAAATTGTCCTTAAGGACAGAGAGGTTGACCAGAGCTAGCAGCTCTTTAAGGACACTTTTCTTAGAGCACAATAGAGCAAGGCAGGCAGGAAACCGGCATGGTAGAGCAAGGATCTGCTTCTCAAACTGAGGAGTAAGAAAGAAATGCACAGCTAGTGGAAACAGAGAACATGACCTAGGGGCAGTACAGGGATACAGTTTGAATGTGTAAGGATAAGGTCAAGAAAGCCAAGGCAAAGTTGGAATAGGACTTGGAAAGGGACTTGAAGAATATCAAGAATCTGTGAGTCCACAGGTGACAAAAGAAAGGCCAAGGAGAGTGTACCCCTCTGATAAGCTTGAAGGATGAACTGGTGGCAACTGATATGGAGAAAGCCGAGGTACTCCATGAGTTCCTTGCCTCAGTCTTCACTGGCAGCCACCCTTCCCAGTTGCCTCAAGTCCTTGATCCTTTGCATGGGTATGGGGGAATGAAGTCCCTCCCACTACACATGAAGGGCAGGTTTGGGATCACTTGATGAAGCTGAATAGCCACAGATCTATGGGACCTAATGAGATACATTCCACAGCCCTGAGGAAACTGGCTGATGTTGTTGCCAAGACAATCTCATCATATTTGAAAAGTCAAGGCAGTCAGGCAAAGTCACCAGTGACTGGCAAAAAGGAAATATCACTCCCATTCTTAAAAAGTGGAGAAAGGAATATCTGGAGAACTACAGACCTCACCTCTGGGCCTGGGAAGATCGTGGATCAGATCCTCCTAGAAGATACACTATGGCACATAAAGGACAAGGAGGTGACCTGAGGCAGCCAGCATGGCTCTACTATGGGCAAATTGTGCCTGACCAATCTGGTGACCTTCTGTGATGGAGTGGTGGCAACAGTTGACATGGAAAGGCCAACAAATGTCTTCTATCTAGAATTCTGTAATGCCTTCAATACTGCCATGTTTTTTCCTCGCTGGAAGCCACGTCCTTCTTCTCAGAAGCCAAACAGTCCCTTCCACCCACCTTCAGCAATGACCTGATGTGGTATCAAATAACATCTGAGTTCTGGCCATGCACTCTTTCCATGCCCCTGCTTGGCTACTGCCAAAAATTAACCCTGTCCTTGGCTGAAAGCAGGACAACAGGGAATATGATACACCCACTCACTACTGTGCTCTCTGGTCCCTACTTCTGTGGGGCTGTTTTT